>JAFLJL010017024.1:0-22500 GCA_018398815.1 Conus ventricosus
TGCCAGACCTTTCCTGATGGTATTATAGTGAACTACTGCAGCACCTGTCCTGATGGTATTATAGTGAACTACTGCCGCACCTGTCCCGATGGTATTATAGTGAATACTACAGCATCTCTCCTGATGGGTATTATAGTGAACTACTACAGCCCTGTGTCAACCTCGGTGTAAAGTCAGTGGAGGAAGGACTAGCGCACAGCCCAAACCACTCACAGCTTGCTTACAATCTCATTCATATATCATGCATCCGTCACATCAAACCACTAGTAAAGTCTATAACTTTACTATACATGATCATAGAAAGAACATCAAGCATATAGAATCAAACAAAATAAAACATTCTCTTTTCCTGAACTTCACCAATCATTTATCTAAAACATCATTAACTAACCCCGGGTATAAACAGATTTCTACTTTACCCGGCCAGGTGATCTTAACTATTCACGAATCACTGTCTTTTCTTTTCTTTTCTTTTTCTTTTCACTGTCACTTTCACAAACGACACAACTGCCGGCACTGGTGTTGGTCTGATGGCGCCTGGTCAGGTGAGACTGTTTGGGTTGGTCTGTGGTTCTGCTTGGCGAAGTTGACGCTGCCCGGTATGAGGTCGAACCCCCGGTTAGGGTTTTGAACAGTGACTATCAACATCGATCTGTTCTCCTTTCTTTTTCCCGCATTAACGCATTGCACTATCTCTCTCTCTCTCTCTTCTAGTCTGCTCTTATTTAAATGGACATGGTTGCTTTTCTTTTCCTTTTTTCTTTTCTTTCTTTTCTTCTTCATAAATTAGCAACTCTCTCTCTCTCCACATCTCTCCTCAGTCCTTCCTCTGCAGACTATCTCATGCTAATCTCTCAACTTGGTTCTCTTCTTCCTCATCTCTCTTCTCTCTGCCTTCTCTCCTGCAGAGCTCCATCAGAACCTCTTCTCCCTCTCTCTCTATTCGTTCTTCCCTCGTTCTCTCCTCTCTTCATCTCTCTGCCTTTTCCCTCGTGCAGAGACTACACCTAAACCCCTCATCTCTCTGTCTCTGTTCGTTCTCATCTCCTGCCTTCCTGTAGGCGAGAGCCTACTCTCCCGAACTCCTCTCTCTCTCTCTCTGTTGTTCGTTTTCCTCCTTCCTCTCTCTCTCTCACTCACACATTCCTTTATGCTCTAACCCCGTGTCCAAGGGCCAGTACCATTGGTCAGTATTTTTACCTTGATCCCGAAGTTGTCTCCCTCTAATTCCATTGGACGTTCAAATCATGACAGTCCCGTCTACACGCCTTACTCTCTGTGGTGGTCAATTGGTCATTTAATTGATTAGCTAGATTTCACCCCCACCCACACTACCTTCCCCCTTCCCTACTTCACTGGCGCGGTGTGGCTTAAGTGGTGGACATGGTCAATCTAAATTGGCCAGCTGAGTCTGGGTAGGCACCACGACGTTTCCCAGTAACAATGACGTTGGTTCCACAAAGTGGCTAGATGAGCTTGAGCTCGGCTCTGCGACTCGTCTCGCTAGACATCGAGGCGTCGGTCAAAGCTGCTTAGCCGTATAGCCGGACAGACCGTCTTCCTGAAGCCTTTCCCCTAAACTAATTGGCCGGACCCCACCTATGGGCCGTCTTTCTGACGCCTAGAATGTTTGAGTTTGACTTAGGTCGAAAATTGGCTGGCGACCCAACCCCAGTTGGTGTTTTTTTCCACAATTTGAAAACAGAGAGAGATAGAGAGAGAGAGAGAGATAGTTACGAACATCATGAACTCTCTTTCTCTCACTCTTCTCGCCTCTCCACTCTCTCTCTCTCTCTCTCACTCTCTCTCTCTCTCTCACACACACACACACACACACACCACACACTTTTACACATACACCCGAACTCTCTCACTCTCTCCTCTCTCTCTCTACTCTCTCTCTCATTCCTCTCTCCTCTCTCTCGCTCTCAGGGGGAGGTGATGTATTTAAGATTGTAAATGATTTCACGGTGGAAATTCGCCCACAGAATGGATACACTGACTGACAGACTGACACCAATTTATTGTCAGATTAACTCAAGGTTGTACTCGACAAAACCACACACACACACACACACACACACACCACACACACACACACACACTCACACACACACAACACACACACACTACTCACACACACACACACACACACACAATGCACGCAACCACGCCACGCACAACGATTATACAGCGATTTAGTGGCAAACTCCTAATTGTGGCGTGAGGCCACTCGCATCCTTTAACTGCCTTCCACCATATTTTCTCTAGCTTTCCATCGAGGATATGAGTCAAGGTCATACCTCTTCACAGCTGACGAAGAAGCTGATTCAAAGACGGCCGTGAGCCGTAGCATAATGCCGGTTTCCATCACAACACAAACCCCCTTTTATCTTTAGGTGTCGGAGGCGCTAAAAACCCACACTGAACAACCAACCCACCAGGCTGTCCTGTCACCTTTGACACCCTCTTGGCAACGCCGCGCGATTCGGACCCCGTGAACCTCTGCTTTCGAACCTGACAACGCTATCTGGAAGAGGCGTAGGGAGAGGGTGAAGGCCAAGGAGGGTGAGGAGGACGGAGAGGGTGGTGGAGATAGAGAGCGAGTAGGCGAGGAAGGGCAGGGGTGGGGTGGGGTGGAGTCGGGGGTGGATGGCTGATTAGGACACGGTAGGTAGGATAATTATAAGCTGAGCTGGGGACCTGGTAACACCATCGTAACGTTCCGCCAACGGCAAAAAAACTGCTGGTGTGTAGCGTGTCCCTACGCCACCAAGAGTGTGCGTCGTGCGGGCGTTGCGTGCGTGCGTGTGTGTGTGTGTGTGCGTTGTGTCTCCCGTGCGTAACGTGTGTATGTGTGTGTGGTGTCTGTGTGCGTGTGTGTACGTTGAGTGTGTGTGTGTTGGTGTGTGTGTGTGTGTGTGTGTGTGTGTGTGTGTCCTGCGACGTGTGTAAGTGTGTGTGTGTGTGTGTGTGGTTGTGTGTGTAGTGAGTTTATCTACAACCTTGATTTAATCTGACAAGAAATTGTTTCAGTCAGTACGGTCAGTGTGAGTGTGTGTGTGTGTGTGTTTGTGTGGCGTGTGTGTGTGTGCGTGCGTGTGGTGTGTTGTGTGTGTGTGTGTGTGTTGTTGTGAGTGTGTGTGTGTGTGTTGTGGTGTGTGTGTGTGTGCGCGACAGTGTGTGCGCTAGCGCACTCTGCGTGCTGCCTGCCGTGCGGTGAGTGTTGTGTGGGGTGTGTGTGGTGTGTGTGTGTTTGTGGGGTGTGCGTGGTGCGTGCCGTTGTGACATTTGCCTTTCGGAGCTGCGCGAGTGGCGTGTGTGTGCGCGCAGCGCGCGCGTGTGTGGTGTGTGTGTGCGCGTGGTCTAGCCTTACCTATAAAGTGGTTTTTAACGAATGGATATAAAAAACCAGGGAAGTGGTAAACCCTTTTTTTCTGATCAATCAATTTTACTCGGGCAATTTTTCCCGAACATCCACGAACACATTTTGGAAGAAGGATATTTTTAACACAATCTACAGCTTCTGAATAGTTGATGGTAAAAAAAAATGCATGATTCAAGACTCTGTTTTCTCAGAAAAACATCACTTGAAATGTCATTAAAAAATCTAAAGTGTCGTAAAGGAAGTTTTAAAATCGCAGATTGAGTGAAAACTTTTCAGACAAAATTGTGAAATCCATAATTAGAGTGCGTTATAAAATGCATTGTGTGGTGTGTGGTGTGTGTGCGTGGTGTGTGGTTGTGTGTATGTGTGTGCGTGCGTGTGCGTGTGTGTGTTTGTGTTTGTGTGTGTGTTTGTCGGCGCGCATGTGTGCGTGCGCGCGTGTGTGTGCTGTGTGTATGTGAAGCGTGTGGTGCGTTTGTGTGTGAACAGACAGACAGACAGACCGACAACACAGGAACAGGTTAATGGAAAAGACTGGATGGGGGAAGGGGGGGGGGGGGGGGGGGGGGGCAACTGGCCAACTTTATGCCTGCCGTCCAAGCTAATGTCCGACAGGAGAACAAACAACAACAACATCGACAAATGAACACCATGTTCATGTGCTGCTATTTCTCATGTTGGCCTTCCCTTCTCCCTTCGCCAACGTCCAAATACCTGTCAACCCCTACAGTCAATACCTACCCGCTGACTTTGACTTCAAAATAAAACACAATCTGTATGAATTTCAAAATGTAAATAAAAAGCGAAACCCACCGCCAAGAAAACGCAGACACACGACATCACAAGACAAAACACACGCGTTTCGACCTCTAGGTCTTCTGCAGGCAAGAGACAAAACCTGCGGACAACCACGAAAATGAAGGAGCAATAACCCTCCCATCGTTCACATTCAGCGCAGATGGGCGTTGAAATACAAAAAAAGAAAAAAAAAAGTTAAAAAAAAACCCAAATCCACAGCCACTCATAGGAAGCAGTGATTGCTCCTTCATTTTCGTTGTCCTCACCGGTTTTTTATCTTCCCTAAGGAAAAGTGTTGTGTTGCGGCGTGCGTGTGTGGTGTGTGTGTGTTGGTAGTGTGTGCTGTGCGTGCGTGCGTGTGTGTTGTGTGTGCGTGCGTGCGTGCCGGCGAGCGTGCCGTTGTGTGTGTGTTGTGTTGTGTGTGTGTCTGTGGTGTGTGTGTGTGGTGTGTGTTGTTGCGCGCGCGCGCGCTCGAGCGCGCGCGTTCGTGTGTGTGTGTGTGTGGTGTTGTGTGTGTCTGTGTGTGTGTGTGTGTGTGTATTTGTGTGTGTGTAATGGGGAAATAGGAAAACGGGAGCGATAGAGGGAAATGGCACACACCACACACACACACACACACACACACACACACACACACACACAACACACACACACACACACACTACACACCCCACAAATACACACTCTCACACACACACACACACCACACACACACACAGCAACCACGTACACACTCCCACACACACTCACACACACACACACACACACACACACACACACACACACACACTCACAACGCACAGTACACACACACACACACACACAAACCACACACACACACACACACAGTCATACTTGAGAAGAGAGAAGAGAGAGAGAGAGAGATGAGAGAGAGAAGAGAGAGAGTGAAGAGAGAAGAGAGAGAGCTGTTACTTAGTGTAATCCTGCGAGCCTTCGTTTCTGTCCACATTAAAACTGGCCACTGAGTACGATCGCCAAAAGCTCTGATGTGCGTATAATGAGTGGCGTGCCTTTGTATTGTGTGTGTGTTTGTGTTGTGTGTGTGTGTGTGTGTGGTGTGTGTGTGTGTGTGTGCGTGAGTCGTGCGTGCAGTGCGAACGTGCGTGCGTTGCGTGCTGCGTGCAGGCGTGCGTGCGTGCGTGCGTGCGTGCGATGTTGCGTGTGTTGTTGTGGGTGTGTGAGTGTGTTTGTGAGTGTGTGTGTGACCTGTGTGTGTATGTGTGTGTGTATTGTGTGGTGGGTGTGTGTGTGTGGGTGTGGTGGTGTGTGTGTGTGGAAGATGGTCTATATTGACAGTTCGATGAAATAAGACGTATGCATTAATGTTGTTTTCCTTCCATCCAATGTTACATTGAACCCCAAAAAGAAAAAAACAAATCAGACGTCAATCTATTTGGAGAGATGAGCTTCTTAGTAAATGGCCCTTTTCACAATTCAATGCCATGTCCGTTCAACACCATCCTCCGTCAAACGTGAATACACATAACCAAAGGACGCTTCACGCTTCACTTCCAAATAGGTCTGTGTTCTCTTTGGAAACTATTTTGTTATCCAGATATGAAGGCAGCCACATTAAAGAAAAATCGCATATCTTGCTTGTGGTGTTTGATAATGTTCTTGTATATTTCGGAATTTGCTTTTTTTTCTTCTTCTTTCCATGACATTATTCCATGTAAAACCAAGTGAGTTTATGCAATATCTGAAATCTCGGTGGTCCAGCAAAGGTCATACAGGTTAATTAAAACATGAGATTCCTGTCTCGACCCCCCCCCCCCCCCCCCCACTCTCTCTCTTCCTCTCTCTCTCTCGACTCTCTCCTCTCTCGTCTCTCTCCTCCTCTCTCTCTCTCTCGCATTTCCTGTCTGTCTGTCTGTTCCTCTCTCTATCTCTCTCTCCCTCTTCTCTTATCCTCTCTCTCCTCTCAATCTCACTCTTTCTCTCTCTCTCTCTCTGTCTCTGCAGGTGACTATGTGTAATGCCATTGGGTGTGGCATCCTACAAGAATGCGCTCTTTTGTGTGTGTGTGTGTGTGTGTGTGTGAGTGGTGTTGTGTTGTGGATTGTGTGATGTGTTGTGTGTGTGTTGTGGTGGTTGTGTGTGTGTGTTGTGTGCACGCGCAGTAATATGAACACATATTGTGTGAGTGTGTGTTGTGTGTGTGTGTGTGTGTGTGTGTTGTGTGTTGTGCGGCGTGCGTGCGTGCGTGCGTGCGTGCGTGCGTGTGTCGTGCTGCGTGGGTTGTGTGGTGTGTGTGTGTGTGTGTGTGTTGTGTGAGGTGGTGTGTTGTGTTGTGTGTTTGGTGTTGTACGCGCGTGTGTGTGTTGTGTGTGTCGTGTGTTGGTGTGTGTGTGTGGTGTGTGTGTGTGTTGTGTGTGTGTGTGTGTGTGTGTTGTGTGTTGTGTGTGTGTGTGTGGTGTGTGTCCCTTCCGTTAGTAAGAGAGGCAGACGGTGCTTTCTTTTATTTTGTTATTTTATTTTATTTATTATGTATTTTATTTTTTGTCTCTATCGTTATTGCTTTGAAATAGACTACATAACAATTATCACATTCTCTCTCTCTCTCTCGTTCTCGCCTCTCTCGTCTCTCCTCTCTCCCCTCTCTCTCTCTCCTCTGCTCTCTCACCTCCTCTCCCTCCTCTCCTCTCCCGCTCTCTCGCTCTCTCTCTCACACACACACACACACAACACACACACACACACACACGCACAGCACGCTCACACACACACACACACACACACACACACACACACACACACACACACCACACACACGCTCGCAACACACCCACACACAGACGCACGCACGCACGCACACGCACACACACACCACACCCACACACACACACACACACACACACACACATAAAGAGCGCACTCACGCACGTACGTACGAACGTGCGATGCACGCATGCATGCACACACACACACACACACACACACACACACACACCACGCACACCGCACACGCACTCCCACACACACACACACACACACACACCCTCACACACACACACACACACACCACACACACACACACATACTCACAGACACACAGCAAGGTAAGTTCCACAAAACAATCACGAAGGGGCTGTTGTGCGTGCGAGCGTGCCGTCAATGCCTGGGTACTCGCGCGCGAGCGCGTGTGTCCTGTGTGGTGTCAATGCGTCCTGTGGCGTAATATGTGTTGCGTGGCGCGGCGTGCGTGCACAGCTTCAACTGTGTTTCAAGGAACTGTGTACTGTGTGTTCCTCACACAGAGAGACAGCGGATGCTTTGCACACCTGCCAGATCAACACCTTTGGGCTGTGTACACCTTGGTGAATGTTTATTATAGCCCCCACCTCCCCTCATACCCCCAACCCCACCGTCTCCACCCCTCTCTCCTCTCTCTCTCACTCTCTCACTATCTTCTCTCAATTCTTCTCTCTCTACTCTCCTCTCTCTCTGTGTGTGGGTCCGCTAATAAAGAAAGTGAAGATATGCATGAAGAAATATATTGCCTTAAAAAGGTAAATCATCTCACTTTTATTTTTATCAAGAATCTGAAACAGAGCCGCAAGAGACAAACTTGAAAACAGCGCAACTGAGAGCGTGCTGAAAACCGTCACAAATAGATCCCAGATGTGATCGCCAATGCATTGAAAGAGAAAGAAAAAGCACGCATAATGTGTAGAGTAAGCTGGTAAAGTTAGCAACGGCTGGAGGGATATTTGTGTGAGTGTGGTCAGTGCGTGCGGCGTGCGGGGCGTGCGAGCGTGCGTGCCGTGGCGTGCGTGTGTGTGTGTTGTGTGTGTGAGTGGGTGTGTTTGGTGAGTGTGTTGTGTGTGTGTGTGTGTCTGTGTGTTGTGTGTGTTAGTTTTTGGCGGGGAGGGGGGGGGGGGCGCAGGAGCGCTATAAAACGTCTTACAAAGAAAAAGCATCAAGAAAGGACATGTCCACACATAAAAAACGGTTTCAACAGTTTTCAAACCTTGGTTGCACAAGCCAACGACGTTTAACTCATGTCATAGTGATGACGCTGTACGACAACCAAAGGAAAGATAGAGCAGCATGACTCGGCCCTATACGAAGGAGGAAGTACTGTTTGCGTTGAATAAAGAGATCAAAAACTCCGCAAAGGTGCCGGTCCCTGATTGGTAAATTTATATGAACTACTACAAGCCCTGTTCCTGATGGTATAATAGGAACTACTACAAGCACCTGTCCTGAAGGTGTATTATATGGAACTACTGCAGCACCTGTCCCCTGATGGTATTAAAGTAACTACACAGCCCTGGCCTTATGGTAATATATGAACTACACAGCACCTGTCCTGATGGTATTATAGTGAACTAACTGCCGGACCAGTACTGATGTATAATAGTGACACTACAACAGCACCTGTCCCTATGGTATATAAGTGAACTACTACAGCACCTAACCTGAAGGTATTATAAGCGAACTACGCCCGGACCTTTCTGATTGTATTATATAAACTACTACACACCTGTCCTATGAGATTAAAGTGAACTACGTACAGCACCTGTCCTGATGGTATTAAGTGAACTACTTGCCGGACCTTTCCTGAAGTAGTATGTGAACTACTACCAGCACCTGTCCTGATGGTATTATAGTGAACTATAAATGCCGGACCTTTCCTGATGGTATTATATTGAACTACTAACATCACCTGTTCCTGAATTGTATTATAGTTAACTACTGCCGGAGCCTGTCCTGATGGTAATATAGGACTACAGCAGCAATCCTTCCTGATGGTATTATAGTGCACTACTACAGCACCTGTTCCGATGGTATTAAGTGAACTACTACAGCTCCTGTCCTGATGGTATTATAGTGAACTACTGCGGACCTTTCCTGATGTAGTATAGTGAAAATACTACAGCCCCTTCCTGATGGTATTATAGTAAACTACTGCAGCACCTGTCCAGGTGGATTTATAGTGAACTACTACCGCACCGTCTGAAGGTATTATAGTGAACTCTACAGCACCTGTCCTGATGGTATTTAATAGTGAACTACTGGCAGCACCTGTCCTGATGTATTAAGTGAACTACTGCCGACCTGTCCCGTGATGTAATATAGTGATCTAATACAGCACCTGTCTTGATGGGTAATATATGAACTACTGCAGCACCTGCCTGATGTATAAAGTTAACTACTACAGGCACCTGTCCTGAGGGTATTATAGTGACTCTAATCTACTGCCGGACCGTCCTGATGGTATTATGTGAAGCTACCCTGCCGACCTGTCTGAAGTATTATAGTGAACTACTACTACTGCCGCAGCCATCCCGATGGTCTTATAGTGAACTCCTACAGCACCTGTCCTTGAATGAATATTATAGGTGAACTACTGCAGCAACTTTCCTTATGGTATTATATGTGAACTACAACAGCACCTGACCTGAAGGTATTATAGTGACCTACTAACAGCACCTGTCCTGATTATAAGTGAACTAACTGCTGTACCTTTCCTGATGGGATTATAGTGAACTATACAGCACCTGTCCTGATGGCAATATAGTGAACTACTACAGCACCTGACCTGATGGTAGTATAGTGACTACTGCCGAAAATTTAATGATGTATTAAGTGAACACTACAGCACCTGTCCTGATGTATTAAAGAGAACTTCTACAGCACCTTGTACCCTGATGGTATTGTAGTGAACTACTGAAGCTCCTGTCCCTGATGGGAATTATAGAAACTACGACAGAACCTGTCCTGATGGTATTAAGTGAACTACGACAGCATCCGGGCCTGATGGTATATGTGAACTCGCCGGACCTTCGGCGATGCGGGGTTGTATATTATAGTGAACTACTACAGCCCTGCCTGAGGGTATTTAATAGATGAACTACTGCAAGCACCTGTCCTGAAGGTATTATAGTGACCTACTACGCACCTGTCCTGATGGTATTATAGTGAACTAACGTACAAACACCTGTCCTGATGGTATTAGAGTGAACTACTACAGCACGCTGACCTGATTAGTATAGTGAACTACTTACAGCCACTTCCTGATGGGATTATAGTGAACTACTACAGCACCTGTCCAGATGGTAATTATACGTGAATCGACTGCCACAACCGTCCTGATGTAATTTAGTGAACTACTACCGCACACCTGTCCCTGATGGAATTATAGTGAACTTCTGCTGGACCTATCCAGATGGTATTATAGTAATTACTACAGCACCTGTCCTGATGGTATCTATAGGGAACTACTGCCGGAACCCTGTCCTGATTTGTATATAGTGAACTACTACAGCACCTTCCGATGGTACTTATAGTGAACTACTACACACGCTGTCCCCTGATGGTATATCGTGACTACTACAGCACCTGTCCTTGCTGGTATTATAGTGAACTACTACATACCTGTCCTGATGGTATTTATATGAACTACTACAGCCCCTGTCCTGATGGTAATATAAGTGGAACTACTGCCGGACCTGTCCTGATGGTATTAAGTGAACTACTACAGCACCTGTACTGATGGTCTTATAGTGAACTACAGCAGCACCTGTCCTGATGTATATAGTGCAAAACTACTACTGCACCTGTCCTATGGTATTATAGTGGAACTAACTCCTGCCGGACCTTTGTCCTGATGGCATTATAGTGAACTACTACAAGCAACCTGTCCTATGGAATTATAGCGAACTACTGCCGTAAATGTCCTGAGGTATTAAGTGAACTACTAGCAGCACCTGTCCTCATGGTATTAGAGTGTACTACTACAGCACCTGTCCTGATGGATTATAGTGAACTACTACAGCACCTGCCTGGTGTAATATATGAATACGGACGGACCTTCTGATTTTTTATTGTGAATTACTACAAGCAACCTGTCCTGATGTATTTATAGTGAACTACTACAGCACCTGTCCTGATGGAACTATGTGAAACTACTAACAGCACCTGTCCCTGATGGTATTATAGTGAACTACTACAGCACCTGTCCGCTGAGGGTAATTAAAATAGTGAACTACTACAGCACCTGTCCGATGGTATTAAGTAAACTACTACAGCACCTTTCCCCAGATGGTATTATAGTGAACACTGACAGCTCCCTGCCTGAATGTATTACATGACTACTACAGCACCTGTCCTGATGGTATATAGTGGATCTACTACGCACCTGTCCCTGATGGTATTATCGTGAACTACCACAGCACCTGTCCTGATGGTATTATAGTGAACTACTACAGGCTCCTAGTCCTTATGGTATTATAGTGTACTACTACACACCTTCCTGATGGTATAAAGTGATCTACTACATCACATGTCCTGATGGTATTAAAGTTGAACTACTGCCGACCTGTCTGATGGTATTATAGTGAACTACTGCAGCACCCTGTCGGATGGTATTATAGGCACAACTACACACCTGCCTGATAGATAATAGTGAACTACTACAGAACCGTTCTGATGGTATTAAGTGACTACTACAACACTGTCCTGATGGTATTATAGTAACTACAGCAGCACCTGTCCGATTTAAATATATGAACTACTACACAGCCACCACCTGTCCTGATGTATTATAGTGAACTGCTACTGCACCTGTCCTGCTGGTAACTATAGTGAACGACAACAGCACCTTTCCTGATGGTATTATAGTGAACTACTACAGCACCTGTCCTGAAGGTATTAAGTAACTACAACGCACCGTCCTGATTGTATTATAGTGAACTACTACAGCACCTGTCCTGATGGTATAATAGTGGAAACCTTACTACAGGCAACCAGTCCTGATGGTATATTGTTGACGACTTTGCCGGACCTGTCCGGATGGTATTATAGTAAACTACTGCCTGAACCTTTCCTGATGGTATTATATGAACTACTACATCAACTCCTGATGGTATTATAGTGAACTACTGGCCCAACTGTCATGAAGGTATTATAGTGAACTACTACTGCACCTGTCCTGAGTATGTATAGTGAACCTACTAAAGCACCGTCCTGATGTATTAAAGAACTACTACAGTAACACCTGTCCTGATGTTATATAGTGAATCTACTGCAGCACCTGTCCCAGAATGGGATTATAGTAAACTACTACAGCCCATTCCTGATGGTATATAGTGAACCCTAACAGCATATACAGCACACCAGTCTTGATGGTATATAGTGAACTAACTACAATACTACAGCGACCTTTTCTGATGGTATTATAGTGAACTACAGCCGCACGTGTCCTGATGTATATAGTGAACTCCTACACACCTGTCCTGAGGTATTATAGTGAACTACTACAGCACCTGCCCTGATGGTAATTAATAGTAAACTACTACAAGCACCTGTCCTGATGGTATTATAGTGAACTACTACAGCACCAGTCCTGATGGTATTATAGTGAACTACTACAGCACCTGTCCTGATGGTATAATAGATGAACAACTGCCGGACCTGTCCTGATGGTATTATAGTGAACTTACGTTTGCCGACCTTTCCTGATGGTATAATAGTGAAATACTGCAGCACTTCCTTCCTTATGGTAGTATCGTGAACTACTACAGCACCTGTTCCATGATGGTAATTAAAGTGAAATACTACAGTCCAACCTGTCCGCATGGTATCATAGTGAACTACTATAGCACCTGTCCTGTTTGAGTATTATAGTGAACTACTACAGCACGCTGTCCTGATGGTATTATAGTGAACTACTACAGCACCTGACCTGATGGTATTAAGGACCGACTACAGCACCTGTCCTGAATGTATTAGAGTGAACTACTGCCGCACACTGTCATGATGTATTATAGTGGAACTACTACTTGAGGCACCTGTCCTATAGTATTATACGTGAACGACTACAGCACTGTCCCTGATGGGTATTATAGTGAACTACTACAGCACCTTTTTCCTGATGTATTATAGGGAACTACAACCTCACCCTGTCCCGATGGTGTGATTATAATAGTGAACTACTAACAGCACCTGTCCTGATGGTATATATTGAACTACTGCCGGAGACCTGTTCCTGAGGTATTATAGTGAACTACTGCAGACCTTTCTATGGTATTATAGTGAACTACTGCAGCACCTGTCCTGATGTAATATAGTGAACTACTGCCGCACCTGTCCTATGGCATAATAGTTTTGGGGGGGAATCTACTGCAGCACCCCTTGTCCTGATGTTATTATAGTGAACGCCTACAGCACCCTGTCCCTATATGTATTTTAAGAACTACTACACAACCTGTTCTGATGGTATTATAGTGAACTACTAACAAGACCTGTCCATGATGGTATATAGTGGAACTACTGCAGCACCTGTTCCTGATGGTATTATATAACTACTACAGCACCTGTCCTGATGGTAATTATAGTGAACTACTAACCAGCACCTGTCCTGATGGTATTATAGTGAACACAACAGGCACCTTTCCGATGGTATTATAGTGAAACTACTACAGCAACACACCTGTTCCTGATGGTATTATAGTGAACTACTACAGCAGACCTGTCCCTGATGGGATTATAGTGAACTACATTACAGCACCTTCCCTGATGGTATTAAGTGAACAACTACAGCACCTGTTCCTGATGGTATTATAGTGAACGACTGCCGACCTGTCCTATGGTATTATAGTGAACTACTGCCGGACCTTTTCCTGCGTGTATTATAGTGACTACAACTTCAGCACCTGTCCCTGATGGTGCTATAGTGAAACTACAGCCCGCACTTCATGATGGTATTATAGTGAACTACTACTCACCTGTCCTGGGATGGTATTATATGAACATACTAAAGCCACTTCCTGATGTATTATATGAACTCTACAGCACCTGTCCTGATGGTATAATAGTGAACTACTGCAGCACCTGTCCTGATGGTAATATAGTAAACTACTACAGCAACAGCTGTCCAGATGGTATTATAGTGAACTAACTACGCACCTGTCTGATAGGAATTAGAGTGAACTACTACAAGCACCTGTCTGATGTATTATAGTGAATTACTGCCGCACGTGACCTGAAGGAATTTTAGTGAACTACTACAGCACCTGATCGAAGGTATTATAGTGAACTACACAGCACCTGTCCCTGATGGTATTATTAGTAAACTACTACAGCACCTGTCCTGATGGTATTATAGTGAGCTACTACAGCGCCTGTCCTGATGGTATTATAGTGAAACACTTAACAGCACCTGTCCTGATGGTATTATAGTGAACTACTACTGCCCTGACCTGTCATGATGTATTATAGTGAAGCTACTGCGGACCTTTCCTGATGGTATTATAGAACTACTGCAGCACCTGTCCTGATGGTGTTATAGTGAACAACTACAGCCCCTGTCCTGAGGGATTATAGATGATCTTACTACAGCACCTGGTCCTGTTGGTATTATGGACAAGCTGACTACACAGCCTGTCCTGTTGGTATTATTATGAACTACAAACAAGCACCTGTCCTGAGGGATTAAAGTGAACTACTGACTGGCACGCTGTGCCTGCTGGTATTATAGTGAACTACTACAGAGCACCTGCCTGTAGGTCCATAATAGTGAACTACCCAGCACGGCAGTCTCTGAATGTTTTATAGGTGAACTACTACAGCAACTGTCCTGATGTATTATAGTGAACTACTACATCACCATTCAGGATGTATTATAGTGAACTACTACAGCACCAGTCCTGATGGTAATCTAGTGAACACCTACAGCACCAGTCCTGAGTGGTATTATAGTGAACTACGAGCCGGCCCTGTCTGATGGTATTAAAGGTGAACGAACAGCCAGACCTTTCCTGATGGTATTAAGTAGACCTACGGCAGCACCCTGTCCTGAGGTATTAACGTGAACTACAGCCTCCCGCAGTCCTGATGGTATTATAGTGCAACTATCTACCGCCTCTCACCTGATGGTATTATAGTGACTACTACAGCACCTGTGTCAACTCTCGAGAAATGTCAGGGAGAGGAAGGACTACGCCCAGCCCAAACACACACATCACAGCTAGCTTACAATCTCATTCATATATCATGCCCTCCGTCACTTCAAACCACTAGTAAAGTCTATAACTTTTACTATACACGAACATAGAAAGAACATCAATGCAATATAGAATCAAACAAAATAAAACATTCTCTCTTTCCTGTTCTCCTGTACTTCACCAAAATCATTAATTCTAAAACCATCATTAACTAACCCGGTTATAAACAGATTTCTACTTTACCTGGCCATGTGATCTTAACTATTCACGAATCACAGTCTTTTCTTTTCTTTTCTTTTTCTTTTGCACGTGTCACTTCACCAACAGTCGACACATCTGCCTGGCACTGGTGTTAGGTCTGATGGCGCCTGGTCAGAGGTGGAGACTGTTGGCGTTGGTCTGTGTTTCTGCTTGGCGCAGTGACGCTGCCAGGTATTTGGGAAAAAGGGGGTTGAACCCACCGTAGGGTAGGAACAGTGACTATCAACCATCGAACTGTTCTCCTTTCTTTCTATCCTGCATTAACGCATATGCACTATCTCTCTCTCTCACTCTTCAAGTCTCTCTTACAATGGACATGTTTCTTTTCTTTCCTTTTTTCTTTTTTTCTTTTCTTCTTCATAAATTAGCATCTCTCTCTCTCTCTCTCCTCCACATCTCGCCCTCAGTCCTTCCTCTGCAGACTATTCCTCATGCGAATCTCTCAACTTGGTTCTCTTCTCTCCTCATCTCTCACTTCTCGGCCCTTCTCTCCTGCAGAGCTCCACTCAGAACCTCTCTCGTCCTCTCTCTCTCTATTCGTTTCCTTGTCCCCTCCGATCTCTCCCTCTTTCATCTCTCTGCCTTTTCCCCGTGCAGAGACTACACCTAAAACCTCCTCATCTCTCTGTCCTGTACGTTTCTCATCTCCCTGTGCATTCCCTGTAGCGAGAGCCTACTGCTCCCGAACTCCCTCTCTCACTCGCTCTGGCTGTTCGATTTCCTCCTTCCTCTCTCTCTCTCACTCACACATTCCTTTATGCTCTAACCCCGTGTCCAAGGGCCATTACCATTGTCAGTATTATTATAAACCTTGATTCTTTCCCGAAGTTGGTCTCCCTCCTAATTCATTGGACGTTCAAAATCATGAACAGTCCCGTCTACAGCCTTTACTCTCCTTGGTGGTTCAATTGGTCATATAATTTGATTACTAGATTTCACCCCCACCACACACTACCCTTCCCCCCTTCCCGACTTCACTGCGCGTGTGGGCTAAAGAGGCTGGGCACACTGGGTCAATGCTAAATTAGGCCAGCTATTCTGGGTAGGCACCACGACTCCGAGTAACAATGACGTATGGTTCCACAAAGTGGCTAGATGACTTGAGCACGCTCTGCGACCGTCTCCTAGACATCGAGGCGTCGGTCAAAGCTGCTATATAGAGCCCTATAGGCCGGACAGAACCCGTCTTCCTGAAGCCTCTCCGCTAAGCTTAAATTGGGCCGGACCCGACCCTATTGGCCCGTCTTTCTGACGCCTAGAATGTCTTGAGTTTGACTTAGGTCCGAACAATTGGCTGGCGACACCCCATAGTTAGGTTGTTCCCCCCAAGTTAGGTTGTTTCATTGTTTTGTCCTGACAATTCCCCTATGCAAAAGACCAAGCTCCGCCATGTCCTCAAACAAACGGTACAAAAAAGAAACAACCGATTATGCTGACACACACTACACGCCAAAGTGTGGAAAATACTTACAACCAACGTTTTATAATTATAAATATATTCAATTAGTGAATAACACTCCACAGAGTTATCATTGAACGTGCGCTCTTGCGATTTACACATCATTCCTATAACGTCCTCTGTGCACACTTAGCAATTCCCCTCACCTGCGGATTTGCCAATCTTCTTTTCACAATACCTTATGATAAAGCACAATATAATATTAGCACATCCATGACACTTCACGGAGGAATCTCCAACCTCACTTATTGCAAATACTGCATCAATAACACAAAGCGACTGTTATGTCCAAGCAGAACTACAATCCACATGAACAAGTCTCACAAAAAAATAGAACAAGTCTCACACAAAACAAATAGGAACCATTCAGCCAACTGGGAATGAAACCGAATGTGGGGGTGATGGGGATAGCACGGGGGCATAGAGCTCTCATCAACATGAGGCGGCGGGTGTGGAATACTACACACATAGGTTATTCAACAATGCACCACTGGGGGGGGGGTGTGGCAGTCAGCCTTCCTCTGAGTATGCAGCTTGCCTGCGGACTACACACTTAAATAGTCAGCTCCGACAATTCTGTCGACCTGGAAATGTACTGCACACGATACCTGTAGGGCAGCAGTTGCCATTGCCCAACGCAGAACTGCTGCTGTTTTTCCAAAACTGCGGCCTCCTCCGGGAATTGAGTGGTTGATGAGCCGTCTCGATCACGAACTCTTTCCCATAAATCAAGTATTTGGGGGTGAGGTGGGTAATAGTCTGGAGGGGGGGGGGTGTTTTGGGTGGGTGGGGTGAGGAGGGTGGTGTGTGGTGGGGGGTAAGTCGTGGGCCGGGTCGGGACCCACACCGCTAAACACTTTCCTTCTCCAAGCCGTTGCGTAGCCCTTCTTCACAACTTTAGACAACTTCCGGCAAGCGTATCTCACAGGAAACTCGACCCCGATCATGCTCCTGAACAATAACTGCACCTATTCCCACCACCTGAGCATCTGTCCGCAACAAAAATGTTTGGACATATTCTGGTAGCTTTCAAGATGGGACGGAACCTAGTCGTGTCAACAGCCGTCTGCAGTGCATGCTCTGCGGCGGTCTGACCACTCGACCACTGCCGGTTCCTTCCCCAGCCTGACCAAACACTGAGAGGACTCGTGATTGCACAAAGTTTTGGGACAACCCCCTAAAGAACCCCATAAAACCAAGCAGACTCCTGACTTCTGTTGGGGTAGTGGGCGTTATGTGGAGGGTCGTCACGAGTGATTCATCGATCTTCTCACATCTCCACTCTTTTCCGTCTTTCCGGCTGCTGTTGGAGATCCGCGGCGGGGAGGGGGGGGGGCGCGCCAACCACACCTAGGAACTCCAGGCTTGGAAAGCCAACCTGGCACTTTGTTTTCTGGCTGTGAGATTGTGGCTTGGTCTCAACCTCTCCAAGAATGCTCCTAGCTGCCTCATAAGCTCCGAGCGGGCCCATGTCTCGGATGCTATCAGAATGTCACCATGAAATTCACAACCCTTCCAATCCCCGTCAATAGCTTCCTCATCAATCGGAGAAAATAACCGCATGCGTTGACCATACCCAAAAGGGAGTACACGCCACTGGTAATAGCGCCCCAAAGGAGTGGAAAATGCTGTGAATTTCCTTTGATCCCTCACTCAAGGCTATATTGCCAGGGTAACGCCAGGGGGTGGGCTCAATCGATCCTGGGGTGGGGAGGTGGGAGGGGGGGGCTACTGTGCTCTTGCTTTGTGGGGAGATCTTGAGCGAACAGGTCTCCTGTTTGGGTATGACCTCTGCATCGACCTTGGTGGACACTGTTCAGACGACGTCTATAGTCGACACAGTAAACGATGCTCAACTGACTTTTTTTCCCACACTAAGACGACGGTGCACTATAGATAGATTTGGACGGTTTCAATCACCCCAAGGTCCAACAGGCTTTTCTCCGCTCCTCCTCGATCACTTGCTTGGTGGCCTATGGGATCGGTAGCTCACATGTACGGGTCTTTCTGTGATGTCATCTCCACCGTAACATGTATCTAGAGTTGTCCCTGCCTGTTTTATCAGTCCAGGAACGCCCTAAACGTTCTATAGGAGCCCCCTAACATTCCTTCCTACCTGTCCTCCTACTGTCTAGCCCTTCAAACAGTTACTCATCCCTGTAAGACTCCTTTCCCCTGGGAAACTCAGCATCAAAACTTTCCTTCCTTCCTGCTGGGTCTCCTCACCTCCCTCAATGATTGCTGGCTGCGCCTATGTGGTGACTCTCCACGCTGAGATATATATGCGGAGTAGATTTTGCATGGAAAGTTTTGATTCCCATTCACAATTGCGATTCGGTAGTCCTGATCTACCTTTCAATGATGTTGAAGGTCCCTTCCCAATGCATCAGCAGCTTGTTGTGATCCTTGGGTCAGCAAGTAACAGACTTGATCTCCCACCTTGAGGAATTGCTTCCTCACCTTCCTTCATATGCTTCTTATGGACGACCCTAGCCGCCAGCAAACTCTCCCTTGCGACCTTACATGTCGCCTCGCGCCTATTGCTAAGTCTACACTACTGAATATGTGGTTTTGACTTCTTTCGGACACCAGTGTCCCCGACCGCAGCTCTTTGAGAATGCACACCGGTCCCGAACTGTCCGCCCATACAGCGAGCTCAAATGGCGAAAAGCCTGTGCTTTCCTGAGGGGCTTTCCCTGTAGGCAAACAGTGCCGCTGGGAATGTAAGCGGTCCCAATCTGCTGGCCTTTCCTACACAGAGGCTTTTCTTTAAGATGCCCTTGGCAGCACACACCATTGAATCCTCTCCACCAAGCCATTGCATAGTGGATGGTATGGGGTAGTGGAGCAGCGTGTGTGATCCCTACAGCCCTGTTGACCTCCTTCATTGCACGCTGAGGTGAACTGTGACCCCCTGTCACTGAGAATTTGTGCTGCAACCCCCACGCGAGAAAAAGATGTCTACCAGCCCTTCAGCGACCGTGTTATGCGTATCTACGCCCTTCAATGCAACCGATTCTGTATCCTGGGTCGCGTAGGTCCACAAGTGTCAACACATACCTAGCCACTCTTTGAACAGGGCGCGATTGGGCCAAGCAGATCGATAGCCACCCTCCTGACCGTGTGTCCAATTAAAGGGGGATGTTTTTAAGAGGCGCCAGTCCTCTTTCACCCCTCTTGTGGCTGACTCGTTGACACCCGTACATGACATGCAGAACCCGCTTTACGTCTGCCATTGCATCCTGGCCAATGAAAGTCATCAAAGACTCGGTTACGGTTTTGCAGTGCCGAGATGGACCCCGCCATGAGCGACTCGTGACCCACCTGACATGACAGTGTCACATAACACGCTGGTACCTTACTGAGTGGGCACCTTACTGGCTACCCCTTGTGGAACACTCGGTACAACAGCCCGACTTTCTCAAGAAATTCTGTCTCACCTCCTCTAACCCCTCCTGTTTCGTTCTCCTCTCCACCTCTTGCCAACTCCCAAGATTCACGAGGCGAAGGGTCCTTGTCCTGTGCTGCCCAACACTCATCAGCGACACATCTATTGCCTGACTCCTTCCTGGAACACTAACGACTTTATCAACATTTCCTCCTTTCTTGCTCCGGTTTGAAAAACTGCTTCCCCTGTAGCATTCAACAACTCCAGGATCCCCGGATCCCTTGCAACCCGGGAATATTCCCAATGATCCAAATACATGAATGGTTTCTGTCCCCTTCTCCATCACCAACGCAGACAACGTCGCCTGAGAAAGTAAGGGGTAACGTATTCTATCTTAGCAACTGGAAACTCCCTCACAATGCCCATCGATTAGTAGTACAGGTTCTGGATTGCCTCTGTCAAATCCCCTTATCCGACCAGGTTGTTCGTACTACACCGCATGAACAACCATGTCTCGTAACCCATTCAACCCTCTGCTGGCCATTCCACCCTTCTTCCCACTGTTAACGAACCACTCTGCAGCCTAGTGCCCACAGCCCTGACACTGACTGCTGCCCAGTGCTAGCCATAGGCCTTGCACTCTAATCTACCTCTTCCAGACAGAATCCCCTTTGGATCCACTTCAGGTCGTTTCCCCTTGACGACCCCCCCTTATGATCCACCTCTTGACAAGGCTGCTCCCTTCTGGCACCTCAAAGCGACAATCCCTCGCCACAAATGTCCCTCTTGTGACAAATGAAACACCTAATGTCCCTTTGCCATTCTCTCCCACCACTGGGTTTGCAGACTTTGCAGAAAACTCCACTGGTCTCCTTGCACTTTTCTCCCTGTGCCTAGCACCTTTCTGCCTGCCCCTTAGTGGCCCAAACGTGCCTCTCTATACACCTCTGCGAACTCAGCAACTCTCCTGCTGTCTCTTGGCTGTCTCTCTTTCAAATGAAGGTTCACTTTCAGGGTGGGCCCGCAACCTGACAAAATCTGTTCCTTCATAAATAGCCTTTCCAACTCAGCGAACTCCTTTTTCGACCGCTCAACTTTCTAACCATTTCGCAAATTAGTGATCTAGACAGCACCAAACGGATGTACGTCCACCTGCTTGAAATGTAGCTGAACGAAATTTCTTTCCTGCACCATTCCCTCTGTGAGGTCAAATCCCTTCATTAAGAACTTCCTTCACGAGCACCAACATCAGACTGTTGTCAGCTGGTAACGGCAGTGAAATCTGCAAAACGCCTTACCCGTCAGTAACGCCGACCAAAATGACTGCCCACCTTCTCTGGGGGTCCAACCCTGACTGGTCGCAAACTTTCGAACGACTGATGTATGCATCAATCGAATCGGTTCCTTCAGAGAATTAGGGGCAACTTGGGTCGGGGGGCAATAGCTGCGCACAGAGTCACCTGGAAAGTGAGCTACCAACCCGTTGGTCTCCTTTGTATTCCTCACTTTCTCCAACTCTAATTGAACCTTGAGTCTATCTGTTTTTCCTGCGTTTCACTAGCATGTAATCCTTTCCTGTTCTTTCTTTCTCTACTGCGATACGGCCGTCTTACCGCGCGTTCATTCTCTTTCCCATCTTTTGTTGGTTTTGCAACGAATGCTCGCCACTCTTCTCCCGAATAGCCTAAATCACGACGAACGCTCACAATTTGTTCAATAGGGGTGTTCTTTTCTTCCTCCGCCATTGTATCTCTTTCTTTTTTTTTTTTGAACAAGAGTTTACAACTGCGACAGCCAAACTGGTGGTTACCGACACGAGTGACGTAATAGCACAATCAATGAACTGATAAGATAGCTTGGGACAATCGTAGTTAGTTTTTTATAAGACGCCCAGCGCCTGACCCAACTAAATGAGAGCGAATTATATGAAATCTGGCGGAAATGATATTCTGGGCTGAAATGCCAAGCCTAGTATTACTAACTTGGAGCAATGCCAAGCCTAGTATTTAACTATCTTGGGACATACAGTAAGACAACCCCTTTGCTTAGAAAATACAACACTTGAATCCCACCCAGCTTCCGCTCTGAGAAGTTGAACAATTTATAATAAATGGTCCAGAGCATCCTGAGGCATGCGCCAAAAAATTGTCAACCTCGGTGTAAATGTCAGTGGATGAAGGACAGCGCACAGCCCAAACACCCTCACAGCGTTGCTTACAATCCTCATTCATATATC
>JAFLJL010017025.1:0-5000 GCA_018398815.1 Conus ventricosus
ACAGAGCTATCCGAGGTTATTTATTATGAAACGAAACCAAACTATATAGACGCTATTTTAAGATTATGACGGTGCACTGATCTCTCACGATATTAGAATGGTACTTGTGAATTCTTTGTATTTTTCTTTCCAGCAGCCAACTGTTCAAAGCAAGCATGGAATAACTGTAATAAGTACAGAGATTTGTCAACAAAGAAAGGTAACACAAATGGCAAATTACAAAAAATATCACATGTAGGGATTTCTGCTTACTCAGGACATAGTTTCATAACTTACACACAGACACGCAGACACACACACAAACACACGCACACACGCACACACACACACACACACACACACACACACACACACACACACACACACACACACACACACATACACACACACACACACACACACACACACACACACACACACACACACACACACACACACACACACATACACACACTCACATACCCGCAGACACAGACACACACACGTGCACACATGCACGCACGCACGCACGCACACACGCACGCACGCACACACACACACACACACACACACACACACACACACACACACACACACACACACACACGGGCATATGCACGAACTCGCACACACACACACACACACACACACACACACACACACACACACACACACACACACACACACACACACACACACAGTCACACACACACACACACACACACACAGTCACACACACACACACACACACACACACACACACACACACACACACACACACATGGGCATATGCACGAGCTCACACACACACACACACACACACACACACACACACACACACACACACACACACACACAACACACTCACACACACACACACACAGAGTCACACACACACACACACACACACACACACACACACACACACACACACACACACACACACCAACCACACCACACCACACCACACCACACCACCAGCTCATAAAGTAAATCGGCTGTCTCACAAATGCAAACATCCCTCTACATGATGGGGCTTCCATCATACACTATATCAGCACATCATCATACAAGGGGGTTTTATGAGATGCACTGTCCCTGATAAACAATTAGACATCAAAACACCTCTAATATTGCCACTTATTACAAACAAGCAAACCAGCCCCCATCTGTGTCATCGGGAACATTTCAGATTCATTAATGGAATTCATTTGTCAGTCACTGCCATAGCCTGAGGTGTGCAGGTCTGTTGAGTGTCGTGATCAGGTGAGGCAAAGTACAGGGTGACCTCAGTATTCCCTTGTGTATTGATCAATATGGCGCCCGAACGTGTGTGTGTGTGTGTGTGTGTGTGTGTGTGTGTGTGTGTGTGTGTGTGTGTGTGTGTGTGTGTGTGTGTGTGTGTCTTTGTGTGCATGTGTGTGTGTGTGGTTCCTTGGTGCATCAAAAACCTACATCACTTCCAAAAGTTACCCATTCTGAGTTTACTAATCGACCTAACGTTCAAAGATGGGTTCCACCCCTTTATAGTGGGGTGATGGGGAGTGGGGAAGGCGTGAGTGTGGTGACAGAAAAGGATAGGTCTGGAGGTGAAAGTGGGAGGTGCGGGCGAGATGGGGACAGCAGGGGCCTTCATATTCTCCCTATGTCAAGCCCGCCAAACGGAGCATACTCTACTGTTGACGGTGACTTCAAAGATGGCTCACTCACATCGAAGATGGTGGCAGGCGAGGGAGGACGTAGGAGATGTGGGAGTGGGGGTTGACATAGTGTTCATAGACGGCTTACTCACTTTGGGACTGGAGGGGGGGGGGAGGAGTTGTGGTGTGAGGGAGATAAGGGTTGGAGGGTAAGCGCAGATGGGGTGGGGTAGCGGTATATGAAGACTGGGGAAGGGATTGTTTCTGGGTGCATCCCTACCTTCCTACACACACACACACACACACACACATGAAAAACGTTCCCATCTCCTATTCCACCCCAGCTCTGACCCACTCATTCTCTCTCCCACCCCCCAGTGCTGCCATTCATTCTCCCTACCACTCCATTCTCTGCCTCCTCCTTCCATCTGCCCTCCCTCCCCCCTCTCCCCCCCCCCCCCCCCCACAGGCAATTAAAAATAATAACAACAGGATTTAAACTGGGCATATCGAATATTGCTGTACATCAATATGATACCACCAACACACTCCAGTCGATTTAATTTGTCCGTTATTTAAATCAATGAAAGAAGATAAGCTGCATTTGAGCCATTATGTTTGAGTACATCAATAATGTCAGTTATTGGAATTATTGTTATGTATGCCCATTTAAAAGATTAAAAAAATTCTAGATAAAAAAAATGCAAGTACTTCTGTTCGCTTTAAATATGTGCTACTATGTATCAATGTATGGACCCATGTGTGTTGGTTATCATAGTTGCATGTTTGGACTATTAAGAAAACAATATTTATGTTTGTCATCCATAGATATGCTCGTTATATATGTGCGAACATCTCTGCGCACTGTCTTCTTTCTGCGCATATGTAAGCTCTTACATTACCTGATTAAAATGCGTGGAGAAACAAAACAAAAAAAAATAAAAGAAACAAAAAATAAAAAAGAAATATAATTATGACCTTGACATTGACAATTCGCAGAGCAGGTCATGTCACACAGTAGTTCATCATCATGCCTAGGACAGCGAGACCAGCCGTCACGCAAATGTAGTTCATCATCATGCCCAGGATAGCGGGACCAGCCGTCACGCAAATGATCTCTTTGCAAACAGAACTCTGGACATTCTGCATCAAAACAGACCTGGACACGTCCTGTCCTTGCGTCTCTCTCCATCCTGGTGGTCAAAGCAGTGAACTATAAATTACACCGTGTGTAGGCTGGCAGGCAGTCGTTGAGCTTTCCTGGATACGAAGCAAACCGTGTCCGATGTTTCGTCGAACGACATTTCCTCGAATTTTCTTGCAGCCTGCGACATTTCGTCGACGTGACTTTTCGTCGAACGACGTTTCATCGAATTCGACAAAATGTCTTTCGACGAAACGTCGTACACTGAACGAAATGTCGTTCGGTGGGTCCGGTGCAACAGAAAGTCGCGTCGATGTAACAGAGTGTTCACTGTTCTTTTTCAGTGAGCGGCTGATCACAAGGACCCGATCACAACAGCAACTTGGTCATTTGCGGTGCCTGATGTTTTGTGAAGATGGAGATAGGACGCACCAACAGAAATAAGCCTATGCTTATTTTAGACGAGTTTACGTATACAGTGGACAGAAAGACGGCCAACAAAATATATTGGCGCTGTAGCCTGAGAGAGTGTCATGCAAGGGTGGTATCAAACACCAATGAGGCGGGGGATCCCGTCGACTCGAAGACCAGTGGTCGCCACAATCACGAACCTGAGCCTTCTCGCATTGAGGTGACTTTTTTATGGTGATTATTCAAACACGCACACATACATACACCACACGCACACACACAACAACAACAACACACACGCACTTACTCACTCATGTATTTGCATGGTTTTCACCTCTCTCTCTCTCTCTCTCTCTCTCTCTCTCTCTCTCTCCTCTCTCTCTCTCTCTCTCTCTCTCTCTCTCTCTCTCTCTCTCGTCGAATCCAAGACCAGTGGTCGCCACAATCACAAACCTGAGCCTTCTCGCATTGAGGTGATGCTGGTGTCACATGTGTTTTGCGTGATGCCTGGTGTCACATGTATTTGCGTAATGCCTAGTGTCACATGTGTTTGCGTGATGCTGGTGTCACATGTGTTTGCGTGATGCCTGGTGTCACATGTATTTGCGTAATGCCTGGTGTCACATGTGTTTGCATGATGCCTGGTGGCTCTTTTGTTCAAACTTCAATTCAACTCAAAAAGTAAGAATAGGACGAGGTGTCTCTGTGTTCCATATAGGCAAAAAAGGCGCAACAACGTATCAAGGAAGCTGCTGCTGCTGGCTTTCATGGGGCAACCGCGACAATCATCAACCAGGAGGTCGCTGCCAAAGTTCACCTTGCTCACCAGGCGTCCCTTCCCAAAGAGGCTTCCATGAGGAGGACTGTGCAGAGACAGCGAAGACGCCTTTTACCGGAACTTCCACCCACAGCCGCAGACATCACAATCGAAGGCGTCTGGAGTTGTACCCACAAAGGAGAAGACTGGCTTATCCTTGATGAGAAAGTCGGAGATGGTTGTGTCCTGGTATTTTCTTCTGATGCCAACCTTCGGCTTTTAGCTCAAAGCAGAGTTTGGTACGGAGATGGTACCTTTTTGTGTCACCACCACTCTTTAAACAATTATATACTTTGCATGGAGAAGTGGCTGGATGTATTTTTCCTCTAGCATTCTGTCTTCTGCCCAGGAAGTCTGGAGAAATATTCTTGATGGCAATCAGAGGAATCAGAGACAAGATTATTGAAATGGGGTGCGACATTGACATGCAGGTTTTCCGCTCAGATTTTGAACAGGCAGCCTTTGGCTCAGTGAAACAGCTGTTTCCGCATGCCTCCGTGGAATGCTGCTTTTTCCACTTCGCTCAGGCTAACTGGCGCAAAGGTCGTTGAACTCGGACTCCGTGATGCCTACATGACTGACTTTGATTTCAGTCTGCAAGTTCGCCAGTTGACAGCCCTAGCGTTTGTTCCCCCAGAGAACATCAGAGCGGCATTTGAGGAAATGAGCACATCACTCCCCGATTCATGTGATGATCTTTGCGCGTACTTTGAAAGGACGTACATTGGCCGTTACGTCCCTGCCCAGCAACAAGGTCTGAGGATTCGTCTGGAGTGGGTTGCTCCGCATTTCACTCCAGAAATTTGGTCTGTTCACGGAAGAACGATCACCAACGAACCACGCACAACAAATGCACTTGAAGGGTGGCATCGCAGGATTAAGTCCATCCTGGGAAAGGCCCACCCAAACATCTGGGAGTTCCTCTCCTTTCTGAAGTCTGAGCAGGCACATACGGAGATGGCAGTGCAAGCAGCTAGACGAGGCGACTACGCACCAAGGAAACGCACTT
>JAFLJL010017025.1:10000-17711 GCA_018398815.1 Conus ventricosus
CTGTCCCTGTCTTTTCTGTCTCCTCTGTCCCCTGTCTCTCTCTGCTTTCCCCTTTTGTCTCTGTCTCCACTTGTCCCCTCTGTGTCTCTTTCTCTTGTGTCCTGTCTCTCACTGTGGCCTCTCTGCCTCTGTCTCTTTTCTGTGTCTCTCTCTGTCTCTGTCTCTCTCTGTTTCTCTCTTGTCTCTTTTCTCTCTCTGTGTCTGTCTCTGTGTTTTGTCTCTTTTTGGTCCTCCCGTGTTTTCTCTGTCTCTCGTCTCTCTCTCAGTCCCCTCTCTCTGCTTCTCTCTTTTTCCCCCGTCTCTCTTTCTCTTCTCTCTGTCTCTCTGGGCTCTCTCTCGCTCGTCTCTGTCTCTCCCCTTTGCCACTCTCTCTGTCTCTGTCTCTCTCTCTGTCCTTGTCCCCCTCTCTCTGGCTCTCTCTCTGCCTCGGGGTGTTTTTCTTCTCTCTCTTTGTCTGTCTCTTTTCCTCTCTCTCTCTTTTGCCCCTTTCTTGTCTCTCTCCCTCTTCCCGTCTGTCTTCCTTTTCCTCTCTTTTCTGTCTCTTTTCTCTCTCTCTCTTTCTGTCTTCTCTCTCTCTCTCTCTGTCTGTCCCCCTTTTCTCTCTCTCTGTATGTCTCTGTCTTCTCTCTGAAACTCCCTCGTCGTCCCCCTGGCTCTCTTCTCTGTCTGTCCCGTCTCTGTCTCTCTGTCCCGTCTGTCTCTTCTCTCTCTCCTCTTTTGTCGTCGTCTCCCGGCTCTCTCTTTCTCTTTGGTTTTTGTCCTTTTTCTGCCCCTCTTTGTCTTCTGTCTCTCCTCTCTCCACTCTGTCTTTTCCCCTGTCTGTCTCCCTTCTCTCGTCTGTCTGTCTCTGTCTCTCTCTCCTCCTCGGGCCCGTCTCGGGCTGGGGCTCTCTCCCGTCCCGTCTCTGCTCTCCCCCCTTTTCTCTGTCTGTCTGTCCCCTGTCCCTCCCCCTCTCTTGTCCCGTCTCGTCTCTCTCCCCTCCTGTTGTCTGGCTCTGTCTCTCCTTGGTTTTTGTCTGTCCCGTCTGGGCTCTCTCTCTGTCCGTCTGTCTCTGTCCCCTGTTTTCTCTCTCTCTCTGTCCCCTCTCTTTTCTCTCTCTCTCTCTCCTCTCTCCTGTCGCTGTCTCTGTTTCCCCTCTCGTTCTTTTTGTTGTCTCTGTCTCTGTCTCTCTCTTCTTCTCTCCTCTGTCTTCCCTCGTCTCCGTCTTTCTCGTCTCTTCCTCTCTTCTTTTCTCTCTCTGTCTCTGGCTCTTCTTTTTCTCTGTCTCTGTCTCTCTCTGTCTCTTCTCTGTCTCTGTCTCGTCTCTCCTCTGGGCTCTGTCCCCGTCTCTCTCGTCCCTTTTCTCTCTTTTCTGTCTCTGGTTTTTGTCTCTGTCTGTCTCTTTCTGTCTCCCGTGTCTGGGCTCTGTCTTTTCTTTTGTCCCCCTTTTCTGTCCGTCGGTCTCTGTCCGGCGGCTCTGTCTCGTCGGTCTCTGTCTGCTCTGTCTGGGCTCTGTTGTCTCTGCCTCTGTCCCCGTCTCTGTCTGTCTCTGCTCTGTTTCCCTCTCCCGTCTGTCCTGTTCTGTCTCTCTCTGTCTGTCTCCTCTGGACTGCCCCTGTTGTCTTCCCATCCCGTCTCCCGTCTGTTCTGCTGTCCCCTGATGTGAAGTCTCTCTCTGTCTGTCGTTTGTCTGTTCTCTTGTCTGTCTGACTCTCTCTCTCCCGTCTGCTGTCTGTCTGTTGTCTCTTTTGTCTGTTTGTCCCCTGTCTGTCTGTCTGTCTCTCACTGTCTGTCTTTTCTGTCTCTGTCTGTCTTTTCCTTTTCTGTCTCTCTGTCTGTCTGTCTCTCTCTGTCTCTGTCTCCTTTTCTGTCTCTTTCTCTGTGTCTGTCCTATCTCTCTCTTCTCTGTCTCTTTTGTCTCTCTCCTTTTTCTTTTGTTCTGGGGTCTCTTTTGTCTCTGTCTCTCTGTCTCTGTCTTCTCTCTTCTCTCTCTCTCTTTTCCCCTTTTCTCTCTCTCTCTCTGTCTCTTTCTCCCCTCTGTGTCTCTGTCTTTTTATCTCTCTGTCCCGTCTCTGTGTGTCTCGGGCTCTGTCTCTGGTTTTGTCTCTGTCCCGTCTGCTTGTTGTCTCTGTCTCTTTTGTCTCTGTCTGGGCTTGTCCCGTCTCTGTTTGTCTCGCTTTTCTTGTCTGTCTGTGTCTGTTTTGTCTTTCTATCTGTCTCCCCGTTCCCCCCCCCTGTCTGGCTTGTCTCTGTCCCCGTCTCTGTCTGTTTTGTCGTCCTCTGTCGTCTCGTTTTCTGTCGTCTCTGACTGTCTTTTCTCTGCCTGTCGTCTGTCTGTCTCTCTCTGTCTGTCTCTCTGTCTCCCTCTGTCTTTCTTTTCCCGTCTGTCTTCTCTGCGTCTGTCTCTGTCTGTCTGTCCGCCTGTCTGTCTGTTCTCTCTCTCTGTTTCTGTCTTTTCTCTGTCTGTCTGTCTGTTGTCTTCTTGTTTGTCTGTCTCTTTCCCTTTTGGGTGTCTGTCGTCTTCTTGTCTGTCTGTCTGTTTGTCTTCTCTGTCTGTCTCTCTCTGTCTTTTTTGTCTGGCCCGTTTTCTCTCTCTCTCTCTCTGTCCCGTTTTGTCTCTGTCTCTCTCTCTGTCTTTTCTGTCCCCTGTCTGTCTCTGTCTGTCTCTGGGTTTTTCTGTCCTGTTGTCTTGTCTGTTCCCGTTGTTTCGTCTCTGTCTGTCTCTGTCCCGGGCTCTGTCTCTGTCTTCCCCTTTTCTCTGACTGTTCTGTCTGTCCCCCCATCTTCTCGGGCTGTCCCCCTGTCAGTGCCCATCTCTCTCTGTCTCTGTCTCTGTCTGTCTCTGTCCCTCTGGTTTTCCCCTCCTTTTCTCTCTGTCCTTTTGTCTTTTGTCTCTCTCTCTCTGCTCTTCTGTCTCTCTCCCCCTCTCTCTCTCTCTCCCCTCCTGTCTGTCCCCGTCTCTGTCTCTCTCTCTGTCCCCTGTCTTCCTCTGGCCCTCTCTTTGTCCCCTCTCTTTTCGGGCCTTGTCTGTCTCTCTTCTCTCCTCTGTCTCTCCTCTCTGTGTCTCTCTCCTTTGTCTGTCTCTGTCTGTCTCTGTCTGCTCTGTCTCTGTCGGGCTTGCCTCTGTCTGTCTCTGCTCTGTCTGTAACCCCTCTGTCTTCTCTTTTCCCGTCCCCCCCCTCTGTCTCTGTCTGTTTTCTGTCTGTCTCTGTCTCTTTTTGTCGCCCGTCTCGGTTTTGTCTCTGTCTCTGTCTGTCCCTGTCCCCTGTCTGCCCCGGTCTCCCGTCTCCCTCGTCTCTGTCTTTATCTGTCTTTTGTTCGGGCGTCTCTGTCTCTGTCTCACTCTCTTCCCTTTTGTTTTCTGTCTCTCTCTGTCCCGTCCCCTGTTTTCGGTCTGTCGTCTGTCTGCCCCTTTTTGTCGTTCTCTCCCTGTCGTCCCGTCGTCTGTCCCGTCTGTCTCTCTCTCTCCTCTTTTTTGTCTGTCTGTCTGTCTCTGTCTGTCTGTCGTTCTCTTTGTCTGTCTGTCTTTTCTGTCTGTCTCTGTCTGTCCCGTCTGGGCTGTTTTCTGTCTGTCGGTCTTTTGTCTGGGCTTGTCTCTGCTCTTCTGTCCCTTTTTCTTTCTCTGTCTCTCTCTATCTCTCTCGTCTCTCTCTGTCTCTCTCTTTCTCCAGTTCTGGCTCCTCTGGGCTCCCCTGTTCTGTCTCTCTCTCTGTCTCTGTCTCTCTCTGTCTGACCCCTGTCTGTCCTCTCTGTCTGTCTCCCCCTGTCTGTCCTGTCTTGTCTGTTCTGTCTGTCTCGCTCTGTCTGTCTCTGTTGTCTCTTTCCCCTTTTCGTCTCTCCTCTTTCCTCTCTGTCTCTGTCTGTCCCCTGTCTTGTCTGTCTCTGTTCCCGTCTTCTCTGTCTCTGTCGGGCTCTGTCGTCTCGTCTTTCCCCGTCACTGTTGTTTCTGTCTCTGTCTGTTTCTTTCTTCTCTGCTTCGTTTTGTCACTGTCTGTTTCTTTTTCTGCTGTCTCTGTCTGTCCTGTCTGTCTCTGTCTCTGTCTGTTTCTCTCTGTCTGTCTGTCTGTTGTTTTTCTCTCTGTCTTTCTGTCTGTCTGTCTACGGGCTCTCTGCCAAACTCTGTCTGTCTGTCTGGGCTGTCCCGTCGTCTGTCCCCTCTCCCTTTTTCTGTCTCTCTCTCTCAGTCGGTCTGTCTGTCTGTCTCTCTCTGTCTGGCTCTCCTGCCTGTCTGTCTGTCTGTCTCTCTCCCCCCTTTGTCTGTCTGCTGTCTCTGTCCCGTCTGTCTGTCTCTGCCCGTCTCTGTCGTTGTCCTCTCTGTTTTTTCGGGTTTTTCTCTCTCTTTTCTGTCTTTTCTGTTCCTCTATCTGTCTGTCTCCCCGTCTTCTCTCTCCTCTGTTGTCCGTCTGGGTTTTTCTTTCTTTGTCTCCTGGTTTTGCTGTTTGTTGTCTGTCTCTGGCTGTTTCTGTCCGTCCCCGTTTAGGGTCTGTCCCGTCTGAGACCCGAGAGAGACAGAGACACAGAGAGGGAGAGGGGGGGGGGGGGAGACAGAGACAGAGAGAGGCAAGACACCGGAGACAGGGCAAAGGGGGAAACCCGGAGACAGAGACAGACAGGGCAGACAGAAGAGGAGGGGAGAGGAGAGAGAGGGGAAGGGGGAGAGGAAAAGTGATGAAAAGACAGACAAAAGACAGAAAAAACAGAGAGAGAGGGCAGAGACAGACAGACACAGAGAGAAAGAGGGCGGGACAGACAGACAAAGAGAGACAGAGACAGGGCAACGAGAGAGAGACGAGACAGAGAGAGAGAGAACCCGAGAACATGACAGACAGACAAGAGAGAGAGAGACAGAACAGACGACAAGAGAGAGGGGAAAAGGGACAGACAGAGAGGGGAGAGACAGGACAGACAGAAGAGAGAGGAGAGACAGAGACAGGCAGACAGACCGGGGAGAGGGGAGACAGAGACGACAGAGAGAGAAAAAAAGAGAGGGGAGGGACAGAGGGCCGACAGGGCAGAGAGAGACAGAGACGGGCAAGAAGAGGGGACAGAGAAAAGCAGAAAGAGGGGCAGACAGACAGACGACAGAGAGAGACAGAGGGCAGACAACGAGAGAGAGAGACAGAGACAGAGAAAGGGGGGAGAGAGAGAGAGACAGAGACAGACGAGAGAGGAGAGACAGAAAACAGAAGGAGAAGAGAGACAGAGACAGCAGAGAGAGAGAGTGAAAGGGCAGAGAGAGAGAGCAGAGCAGAGACAGCAGGGGAGAGAGAGACAAAGACAGAGAAAAGAGAGAGAGACAGAGACAGACGAGCGAGAGAGAGGGCAGAGAGAGAGAGAGCCCGCGAGAGGACAGAGAGGGGCAGAGAAGGGGAGACAGAGACAGAGAGAGAGAGAGAGACAAGAGAGAAAAGACCCGAGACAGGAGGAGACAAGACAGAGAGAAGACAGAGAGACACAGAGAGAGAGAGAGAGAGAGAGAGGGCAAGAGAGAGACACAGAGAAAAACGGAGAGAGACAGAGAGACAGCACAGGAGACAAAAAAGAGAGGGGAAAACGAGACACAAGGGGAAAACAGGGGAGGACAGAGACGAGAGAGACACAGAGAGAGACAGAGACAGAGAGAGACACAGAAAAGAGACAAGGGCAGAGAGAGCACAGAAGAGACAGAGACCGAGAGGAGACAGACACACAAGGACAGAGAGAGACAAAGAGAGACAGGCACTAAAAGACAGAAAAGAGACAGAAAAAGGGGACAGAGAAAAGAGAGACAAAGGGCGAGAACAGAGACAGAGACAGGAGACAGGAACAGAGAGACACAGAGAAGGGGACACAGAGAGAGACACAAGAGAAAACAGAGAGAGCAGAAGGGCCCCAAAAGGTCAGAGAGAGGGCAAGATACAAAGGGGAGACAGGGGACACAGAGAGACGAAACAGACAGAACAGAGAGACAGGACAAGGACAGAGACATAAGGGGACACAGAGAGGGGACACAGAGAGAGACAGGGTTAGACACAGACACAAGGACACAAGAGACACAGAGAACAGAGAGACCAAAAGAGACCAGAGAACAGAGAGACAGGCCCTAGAAGACAGAGAGGACAGAGACAGAGAGACAGAGACAGAGAAAAAGACAGAGAGAGACAGGACGGGGGAGACAGAGACAGAGAGACAAGACAGAGAGGCAGAGACAGAGAGACAGAGAGACAGAAAAAGAAGACAAAAAAGAAAAAAAGAAAAACAAAAGAGACAGAGAGACAGACACAGAGGACAGAGAGACAGAAAACAGAGAGGGCAGAGAGGCAGACACAGAGAAAACAGACACAGGGGAAAGACACAGAGAGACAGGGCCCCAGAGAGACAGAGAGGGCGACACAGGAAAACAGAGACAGGGAGACAGGACAGAGACAGAGAGAGACGAGAAGAAGAGACAGGAGACAAGGGCAGAGAGAACAGGGAGAGAGACGAGAGAGAGAGAGAGAAGAGAGAGGGAGACAGAGAGAAGACAGAGAGAGGGAGAGACGAGAGAGAGGAAGAGGAGAGACAGAGAGAGAGAGGACAGAGAGAGAGAGAGGAGAAGAGAGGGACAGAGACGAGACACAGGAGAGGGCGGACAGACAGAGAGAGAAAGAGACAGGACAGAGAGAGGAACAGAGAAGAGAGGAGGAGAGAGACAGAGAGAGGCAGGACAGAGAAGAGAGAGACAGAGAGAGGAGAGAGAGACAGGACAGAGAGAGAAAGAACAGGAGGCAGAGACAGAGACGAGAGAGAAGAGACAGAGGCGGGGAAGAGGGAAAAGCGAGAGAGACAGAGACGAGAGAAAAAGAGCAGAGGAGACAGGAAAAAGAGAAGACAGGAAGAAAAGAGAGCAGAGACAGAAGAGAGTGAGAGAAGGACAGAGAAAGAGAAGAGCAGAGACAGAGACACAGAGAGAAAAAAAGACAAGAGAGAGACATAGAGAAGAGACAGAGACAGAGAGAGACAGGAGAGAGGAGAGACACAGAGGAGCAGAGAGAGACAGAGACGGAGACAGAGAGAGACGGGGAAGGGGGAGAGAGACAGAGACAGACAGAGACAGAGACAGGAGAGACAGAGACAGAGACAGAGGAGACAGAGACAGAGAAGCAGAGTCAAGGGGACAGAGAGAAAAAGGGGGGAGACACAGAGAGACAGCACAGAGAGACAGACAGAGAGACGACACGAGAGACAGAAGGGCAGAACCCCGAGGCAAGACAGAGAGAGACAGGAGGACAGAACAGGACGAGGAGACGGAGAGACGAGACAGAGAGACAGGAGGAGAGGAAGAGAGAAGAGAAAGAGAGAGGGAGACAGAGAGAGAAAGAGAGAGAGAGGGGAGGCGGAGGAACAGAGAGGAGAGACAGAGAGAGAGAGCAGAGAGAGGACAGGGACAGAAGGGGAGAGACAATAGGAGAGAGAGAGAGACAGAGACAGAGACAGAGACAGAGAGGAGACAGAGAGAGGACAGGACAGGAGAGAGACAGAGACGAGAAAACAAAAGAAGAGAGACAAGACAGAGAGAGACGACAGGACAGAGAGGCGAGAAGAGACAGAGAAGACAGAGAGACAGGACATTATACATTTAAGTACTTTAATTTTCCGCGTCTTTTCGGCTTAAAATAGTTGTAGCATCAAATTTTGAAACAAATTAGAAACCGTCCTTTTCTTCAAAAGGGTTTAAATTCGTCTGGTTTTTTATCTTGGTATAATTTTTTTG
>JAFLJL010017027.1:0-2500 GCA_018398815.1 Conus ventricosus
AATCCCAGAAAAGGCTGGTGTGCAATACCGTAGTATATTTGTTGAGTTTTCAAAAAATCCAACCAAAGGTGCCACCTAAGAAAGCAAAAGAAAATCATGAAAGAGCAAAACAAACTACATTTTCTTGTGAAAAGTAAAAAATATAAAAAGATATCCTCTTAAGACACAAGTGCTGAGGGTCAGTTCTTGGAATGAATCCGCAAGGGACTAAAATACAGCAAACTAATAAATTCCAAGGATAAGCAGAATCAATCTACCACTGCAGATATGAATGCTTATTTCCCCCTATTTCGTCAATCTAAGACATAAGAGCAGCTTTGTTTATAATTCAATATTTCTTGCAGTCATTGCAACACCAAGCTGCTCTGTAAGTTGCTGGAACGGTGCGCGGTACTTATCCTTGGAATTTTTTAGTTTGTTGTATTTAGTCCTTGCGGATTCATTCCAAGAACTGACCCTCAGCACTTGTGTCTTAAGAGGATATCTTTTTATATTTTTACTTTTCACAAGAAAATGTAGTTTGTTTTGCTCTTTCATGATTTTCTTTTGCTTCTTAGGTGGCCCTTTGGTTGGATTTTTGAAAACTCAACAAATATACTACGGTATTGCACACCAGCCTTTTCTGGGATTGCATTCTTCTTAAAACTGAAAAGGCAGAGGAGTCAAATTACCACTTTCCGCGGTCACTGAGGAGAAACAAGGTTTCGAAATATCGGTATATGACCAGGAGTTTATATGTTAGTGAGTTTCCCTCCCTATTGGAGGATGTCTCCCCCTTGGAGACTATAAGCTTGCTGAAGGCTCATTTTAGAAGCATTTATTTTATTTTTTCTCCATTCACCCACTCAAGCACATACTGTTAGTTAGGCAGAATCATCTACCACTGCAGATATGAATGCTTATTTCCCCCTATTTCGTCAATCTAAGACATAAGAGCAAGCTTTGTTTATAATTCAATATATATATATATACATATATATATGTATATATATCCCCCTATTTCTTCAATCTAAGACATAAGAGCAAGCTTTGTTTATAATTCAATATATATTATATATATGTCTCAGTATATTTAAAGTGCCTAAAACAATTTTTGTAAGTGCTCAACCCCTTTGGGAGCAACATTAGTTAAAACAAGTAAAAAGAGGAATCTTAAAACTATCTACAAATTTGTTTCGAGCGTGTTGCGCTGTCTATATTATATATATATATATATATATATATATTTGTGTGTGTGTGTGTGTGTGTGTGTGTGTGTGCAAACGTATGCTGTCCGCATGTATGAATGTAACTTCTCTCTGTTTTCCAGAATGCAGTCCTTTGATGCTACACATGAACTTGGGTCGCTAGAGTCACATCGTCTTCAGGTAAAAAATGTCCAGATGATCTGAATTGTCATTCTGGACAAATTTTCAGCACCTCGATGATACCCACAGAACCCAATGAACGTCTGTCCACTTCAATGGTCGGTCTTTGCCCACAGAATGGCTTTTAAAACGTCCGGCACAACGATGATACCCACAGAACCCAATGAACGTCTGTCCACTTCAATGGTCGGTCTTTGCCCACAGAATGGCTTTTAAAAACGTCCGGCACAACGATGATACCCACAGAACCCAATGAACGTCTGTCCACTTCAATGGTCGGCCTTTACCCACAGAATGGCTTTTAAAAACGTCCGGCACAACGATGATACCCACAGAACCCAATAAACGTCTGTCCACTTCAATGGTCGGTCTTTGCCCACAGAATGGCTTTTAAAACGTCCGGCACAACGATGATACCCACAGAACCCAATGAACGTCTGTCCACTTCAATGGTCGGTCTTTACCCACAGAATGGCTTTTAAAACGTCCGGCACAACGATGATACCCACAGAACCCAATGAACGTCTGTCCACTTCAATGGTCGGTCTTTACCCACAGAATGGCTTTTAAAACGTCCGGCACAACGATGATACCCACAGAACCCAATGAACGTCTGTCCACTTTAATGGTCGGTCTTTGCCCACAGAATGGCTTTTAAAACGTCCGGCACAACGATGATACCCACAGAACCCATGAACGTCTGTCCACTTCAATGGTCGGTCATTGCCCACAGAATGGCTTTTAAAACGTCCGGCACAACGATGCAGCATCAGTGTCTCAGGAAGCTGAAAATGCCATCAACTATCCCCTCGCTTTTCACGAAGAGCTTCATAACATTCACCTGAAACTAAAGTCAACCAACGAGGAGGTGATGATTGCTATGAATAACAAAACATACAATGTCACCATTCCAGTCAGTGGGCTTTCAAAGGGTTGTTCTAGACGAAATATGCGGCAAGGCATAAATTCATAGCATTCTTGAGCATACGCAACAGTCTTGGTGCCGAAGAGCCAGCAAGAATTACAGGTAAACTGTTTCCGGTGTAGTTTGCTGTTCAGTGAAGCAGCAACCACGTCTACGTTGATGTACGTTCAAGCACCGTGTTTACAATTTGATAGTTCCAAGACTGACA
>JAFLJL010017027.1:7500-29276 GCA_018398815.1 Conus ventricosus
GTAGGGCGACTGAAAAAGAGTTATATCTAAAAATACCATCACGTCGTTCCTGAACTTAATTTCCCGGGTAACCTTTCCTTGAAAAAGCAAAAAAGAATGCAAGGACGATCCTAGGAAATGAAAAAAGTTACAGAGACTTAGACGGGGTCACCATATGATCCGGAAATTGGTCTATTCCCAAAGATGCTACCTATAGAAAGGGGTCTAAAAGGAGAGCTTAAGGAGCCAAGAAGCGGTAATAAGTGGTGTGTGTGGGGTGGTGGGGGTGGGGGGTGGGTGGGGTGGTGTGTGTGTGTATGTTTATGCATTTTGTTAGTGTGTGTGTGTGTGTGGGGTGTGTGTGGTTGTGTGTGTTTTGTGGTGCGTGTGGGTGTATGTGTGTTGAGAGGAGAGAAGATGTGTGTGTGTGTGGTGGTGTTGTTGGTTGTGTGTGTGGTGGGTTGGTGGCGGGCGCGGCGCGCCGCGCACGCGCGTGCTTTGCGTTGCGTGCGTGCTGTGTTTTCCGCCTGCCGTAAAAAGCTGTTTTGCTGCGTGAGTGGCTTGTGCAGTGTACAGTGGGCAAGCCATCAAAGATAAGCACTAGGAATGAACAGATATATACCCAAGGCCTGTGTATCTGGAACAAATTTATCAACCGACAGAAAATAGCAAACAAAGGGATAAACATTAAACAATACCACAGCATAAATGTGTTTACCTAGTTTTTTGTTATACTTTGTTTCTTTTTTCCTGGAAGAATTACTACTCCAAAATCAATATACATAACGTGCTTCTAAACTTGTTATTTTTTAATTTACGCAAAAAAGGTAATTGATGTAACGTTTTCTAGTTCTATGTGTTGACGAAGATCATTTTAATGCTATAAAATTTTCAGTTTTACTCTATGCTAAGGGACATTTTCCCCACTAATAAAATAGGTTAACGTTTTTTGTGTTCTTTTATTTATCATCTCTGGGGACACCAAGATACGTCAGTTAAGGACATTTTAAAGGGATTTACCGATTCTCGATAATCAATATTTACATAATCCCAAAATTTGTTGACGGGAGGACGTAGAAAAAGAAATGTTCGTAAAGTCGATTCTTTCTGTACAGTTTCCATTAAATTTGTTTCCATTTTTTCATTTTTTGCAAAAGAATTTTGTAGGGTAAATGTGTGGTTTATTTCCATGTAGTTCTTCAACCAAAATTCTTTGTACATTCTGGAAATACCCTACGAGATCATCTATTTCAAAGTTAAGTTTTCTACGCCAAAAATCTTTGCCATTTGCAGTTAATGTAATTGGTTTCCCTTGCTCCTAACTTCTTTATCTCTTTTGGGTTTTGTATTAAAATAAATGGGCTTCGCAGTCAGCAGAGTAAACTTGTCAGAGGTTTTGTTGTCATATATCCATTCCAGCCAAGATAATGGGAGCGTTTCGCAGTGCTTTGATTCAAAATGTTTTTGCATTACGATATCTAAAACTGTCTCCTTCTGAAGATTAAAAATTTCATTTCTTTCAATGTGAAACAAGTCTCTAATACTGTATCCCTTTTCTTTCCCAATTCTTGAAAATATAATATTCCCTTATATAATATCAAATTATAGAAAAAACATTGATCTAAAAAGGTACTTGGGTTTACTTCTTCTAATTTGTTTCCCTCTTATATTCAAAAAAATGGTGACTACATTGCTCCAAATTCATTGTCTATTGTTCAATTTGCTGTACTTTTTTTGCATTCAGTTAACTTAATTATGCTATCATTATTATTATTTTGTTTAGTGCCACCTGGGATCTTACCAGTTTTCATCTGTGCAGTGAAAAATTTTCCCTGCCATTCAATAATACTTTTTTTGAAGTCCATAATTTACCTTTTTTAAACCTCCAAATAAATCTTTTCCATCTTACTTTAATTTTCAAATGCTTTCGATTACGTGTTCTGCCAAACAAATTATAAACATCGTTTATTTCTCAATTTAAAAAGGGGATCCAAAACTGCTTTAAACAAAAACTAACTGACAAATCAAAAAGATTAATTACATAATTTTGCCACAATACTGATGCTCTTTACTCAATTTCTTTTTAAATTTTTCTAGGTTGAATCTCCCTTCCATTTTCTTCGATGTTCTTACCATTTTATCTTTTTCAAAATAAATTCCCTATTTTAATTTTTCCTATAAAAAACCCGATTGTTTCATTTTTTTCCTACCATTCTATAGCTTTATCTTATTCATATTTAAAAAAACCCAAAGATCCCTCAAATGCTTTCAGAATTTTTTAAGGATTCAACATATCTTTTTGCTTTCTAAGAATAAGTGTTTTCATCACGATTGTTTTAATCTTTGTACTGTTCGTTTGTATTTTCCCTTTTTGGCATTTGGGATGCCGTTATTGACTTTTTCTGATCTTTGCAGCCGAGTCCACAGCTAAAACAACGCTAATGGGAAAAGGACAGCCCCTGCCTTATCCACAAGTTACATCAAATGGCTCAGATAACCAACCTCCAGGTTGATGCAGCTTTGGTTTCCACTGTCAAAACTTGTACCCATCCTGGAAATCGGTCCCAAATCCTAATACTTTTAATACATGTAGAAGATAATTTTTTGATATGGAACAAAGGGTTTTCATAATCTATAGCTAATAAGTACCCCGCCTTTCCAGTTTAAATTTAAATAGTTGATGACATCATCAATGTTCTGAGCACTGTTGATATATTTCTTCCTTTTATGTACCAATTTGATTTCGTGACTAAGTTTAAGGATGACTTTACCCAGTCTTTCTGAGAGTGCCTTTGCCAAAATTTTATAAACAAATTAGTAAGATAATGGGTCTCCATTATTAAGTGTAATCCCTATCCAAGTCTTTACCTTTATGAAAAAGGGTTATAATCCTTGCCGTTGTGTAATGAGAGTCCTCCCTCTGTTAAAGGATTCAATAAAAGATTAGTGACAACATTACCTAATTTTGACCAAAATGTTTTTAAAACTCGGTTGTTAAGCCATCGCTTCCTGGAGCAGAACCATTTTTCATCTTTTTTAGAGCAGATGTCGTCTTCTAATGTCACTATACCTTCACATATTACTGCATCATTTTCTTCTAACTGTCTTAATTCTACATTTTCAATAAAAATGTCACAGCTTCTTCTACATTTGCGCTTCAGTATTCTGAGTATACAATCGTCTATAGAATGCCGTTTGTTCTTGCATATTTCTCTTTTGATCTGTAGTAATGTTACCTGTTTTTTTTACACAATCTTGTAATAATCCTATTTCTACTTCGTGCCTTTTCTAAACCACAAAAATATTTTGTATTCTTTTTTTCCTTCTTTTATCCATTTAAGCCTACATCTTACCTGAGCACCTCAGTTTGTAAGCCTGCAAAATCTCTAGATTTTGTTTTACTTTCAAAAATCTTTTATTAATATTTTCGTTTTCTGGATCCTTGGCAAGCTTTTTCTAGCTTTGTAACTGTGACTGCAATATAATGACTCGTTTCTTTTTTTACACCCAGATCTTTCCCAAAATCTATACAACATTTCGTATTTTAACCTTACACATTTCCCATTTCTCTAAATCATTCAGAGTTCGTTTCTGAAAAAAATGTATCTAACATGGTTATTTTTTTGTACAAACAAAACATTTTTAAGAAAACTATTATTAAATCTCCAGTATCCTGGTCCTCGAGTGAAATCATTCTCGTCCCGTTTAAGGACAACAGCCTTATGAACGGAATTTGGAACAAAAAATGTTCACACATAGTACAGAAACGCAAAATGTTGTCAGAAACAAAACAATAATCTAATCTTCGCGCAATGTACGGGTTCGACGAATCCATGAAGCATCTTTTTCTTTCGGATGATAAAGTCTCCGGCATCTGTTAAATCTAATGTATCAATGACCTGTTGAAAACTGGCAGTTTCCGTTCTGTCTGGGTTGACCCGACACTATGTCGAGATTTACTGTTCAGTGTACAATTAAAATCGCCAAGAATAATTTAAAACTTCTTGTTCTATAGAATTAAAAATTTCAATCAACTTCGATAATATATTATTTTTTCCTTTGTCTGGTTGGGGGCATAAACATTGGCAACCATTATATTATAGTATTCATTTTCCACTGAAATGACTAGGATTCTGTCTTGTGCAAGCTCCAATTTAACTTTTCCATTAAAGTGTTTTGAAATAAAGTAACTTCTCCCTCTTTTGTTCGTACCCTCATTGAAAAAAATTGCTCCACCCCTTTGTTTTCCCCCTTCCTTTACATCTCTGTCTGTTATATGACATTCCTGTAAGCAATAACATCAAAACGTTTTTCTTAAAATATGCAAACAAAGATTTCCTTTTAAACCGTTTTTTAAACCTCAACTTTAGTGAAACAATATTAATTTTATCCATGGAATGAAAACCGTAGTTTATTTGATTAACTATCAACAATTTCAATCAGGGAAACACTGGGTTTAAACTCATGGTTTCCCTAATACATTTCCGGGTCATTATCCGTTGGTAGACATGAAGGTAAACCTGAGCTATTTTCCCCCGATCAGCTGACGCGGACTCTGACTCAGAGTCCACAAAAAAGTAAAGTAGTGACTGCTGTACTCGTTTTTCAAATAAATAAAGGAAAAGGTGGGAAAAGGAGTACCTGGAGGGGATATCCAACGTTTCGTGCGTGACACTTCAACAGGGGAAAGAAGCTTGATGATAGTTGACTTGGGTCACTGAACACAGTTCATGGTTTGAAGGGTGGAAAGGGCAGAGGTGGAGTGGTGACAATATTGAGTGTAGGGTGATCATAATTTACAATAGAAATGGAGTGTTAATGGACAGAAAAGGGGGGGGGGAGGGGGGAAGGGGGAAGAAGAAGGAGGGGCAAGGGGGAAAAAGGGGGGAGAAGAAAAAGAGGGGGGGAGGGGGGGAAAGGGAGAAAGAGGAGGGCTGATGTTCATTCCCTGACATGAGCCCATGTGGGCTCAAGTGCCAAGGCGCTGTATTAACTGCTTTCCATGATTTTCGGTAGTTCCCTTCTGACGACCATTTCTCCAAAGGGCTGCTACTCTGAGTGGGAAAAATGGTGATGGTCCGAATTGAAATGTTTGCCAAAGGCGTTCTTTTCCTGTGGGATGCTGTCTCTATGTTCTTTAAAACGTTCGTTTAGAGATCTGTAGTTGATTACCTCCCGTTTTCTTGATTACAGGTGAAATGCCCACTTTCGCGGGTCGATTTCGGGGTGATCGGGAGCGAAACGGATGTTTATTTTACAATTTATCAAACATTTCATAAATTTTTGCATAAGCTGACCAATTATCGAAAACCTCTAAAGTAGACCTTTAACTACTTCCACTGCAATTTACACAAACTCACCACGGTGGGATTTTGAGTAAAACTTCACGACTAGAAAATTTTGGTTCTCTCTCTCTCTCTCTCGACTTTTTCTTCACTCTCTCTCTTTTTTTTTCTTTTTTTTTATAACAATGATCAAGAGATTCGGTTTAAGGTGTCATGACTGAGCTGTCCTGACTGCCCTTTTTTCATAACGTGTCCTGGCATAACCAGCCTGAGAATCTTCTGCTTTTTTTTTTCTTTTTTAACTTTCTGTTATCAAATGCACAAACAGGTTCCAGGTGCATTGTCTGATGACGTTTTCCAAGCTAATGCAGGCTGTGAGAAATGGATTGTTCCTGCTATAGTTGAAACAGTGGTCACAGGCAGCTTTCTCATCCAGTGTTTGATCTGGCTTCATCGGTACTTACTAGCTTAGACTTAGATGCTCCCCCGTCTTGTGACGCATGAGGCAGTCAAGTCTTCACTGTGCACGGTCCTCAGCCAGTCTGCTGTATCGCTCCATCCCTCTGTCGACGAGTCAGAGGCTTCTCCACTGTCTGTCGCCAGCTCATCCTGGGTCGTCTTTTCTCTGGCCTGCTGGGTCCATTTAATGGCCTGGGTTTTCAGGTCTTGAAAAAGGGGAATCTCAAACATGACCCAGCCAGTGGAGACGCTGTCTGCAAACTATGGTTGACTCAGGGCTTTTGGACCTCTTCCGACGTCTTCATTTCGTAAAAAGTCTGACCATTTGATGCCCAAGACCTTACGTAGGCACTTCGTATCATTAAGCGTCGATTTCTTCTCCTGGGGGGTCTTCAGTTGCCAGGTTCACAGCCATATAACATTGGTGCTAATTGAGAAAAAATAAATGCTTTCACATGCGTTAAACCATCAAGAATGGATATTACCCAGTGGGGAAAGACTGAGGTGAAGCAACAGGAAACAAAGCTGGTCTACAACTCTTGTTTTGGATGCTGCAGAGAAAAAAAAGCAGTAGAAAGCATATGAATTAAAGGAAGTATGAATGGAGGATACATTCATATCAACATCCCATGACACTTCTTCCATTTCTTTTAATTCACTATGTCACAAAATCCATGAGATTCTTCAAAGGCATACCTGGGAATATTCATATTACAACCACAAAAAAAAGAATAAAATAACATAAAATCCCAGCAGGTTAACTGTATGTATTCCTGGAATTGTGAAGACTTTGCCATTAAAAAGTAATAAGATTATTACATAACATTTTCCTGACACAAAAATCCCACTAATTCCCCTTTCTCCTCTCTATTGTATCTTTGGCAACCAGATGAAAACGAAGGGGGAAAAAAGAGAAAGAAATGCAACAATGTGACTTCACTGAACACATTTAACAAAAAAGACATTTTAGATTTTAACATGTCAGATCCAATATACTGATGATAATACATGTGACAAAACCACTCCAAGAACATGGCAACAAAAGCTTTGAATATCCACTATATACAATCTCTTAAAACACAAATCTTCAGTGCATGATTTCTGGCAAAACTAACCACCATTTCTGTATGCAGTCAATGTGACATTAAATCATTCTGAAATTCTGCTATAGACAGAACAGCAGTCACAGACAGCAATTAAATGCAACCAGAATTCGATTTGGCTTCAAGAATACTACGTGAGGAGCAACACCTTGACATGCATACTGACATACACACCAATTCCTCTCTCTCATTTCTGTCCACTGATAACAGGATGGGAAAGAGAAAAAAAAAAAGAAGAAAGAAGAAAAGCCAAAACAAAACAGTGATTTTGTTGACAGATTTTTACACAGACATTTTCAATTCTAACATAGTAGCAGCCATCTTCTTGACAACTGTTGGATTTAAGTCAGACCCAGAGGAGCTGAAAACTCCAAAACCACCTGTCCAGGGCAGGTGAAAAAAGTTTTCCTTCGGGGTGGGAGCTTCCCAGTGCCCATCCACGCATTTCATTTCTAGGGGAGCAGCATGGTACTGACAAGTGGCCAGCTCCAAAGGACATTTGATGTTCCATTAAAGCTATCCACACAAAGTTTACATCTGTTCATCTTTCTCTCTGTTGCACCTGATTTCCCATACCTCGGTCAAGTCTCTTTAAGACTGCACTACCAATGCCTGTTTTGCTGTACTATTCAATAGAGGGTAACGCTCGACCCAGAGACAAAAAATTTCTTGAACTATTAAACATTTCAAATAAGATTTTAGAGTATTTGTCAAAAACCCAGTTAGCTACCTGTCTGCCAATGTTTGTGTATGCACATGAACAGAGAAAGAAATTATCAATCGCAGCATTTGTACTATCCCTTTTTATGATGCAGATCACAGAGAACCCATACTTTAAAGGTAAGATCAGTTTTCTGTGTTGCATATTACGCCTGTTTAGGCCAATGAATAGACCACTGCATTTCATATCCAGAGATTTTCTCAAGTTACAAGCAGGAACAAGACAAGACAAGACCAAAATAATTTGGCCATGCCAGCCAACTTTTTAACCACCATTTCTTGTTTTCTTTTTTTTTCTTTTGTTAAAAGAATTGTGATGTGAACTTGCTTTCAGTCTAGTCACATCTTGTGTGTTTGACTGGGCCATAAACATGACTCGAAGCTACAGAATGCAAAAAAGACTTGCAGCATCACTAAAAACATGGCAACATACAAATGAACATACAAAAGAAGGTCACAGATGTAAAGTAGTGCAGATTTCATGTATGATACAAAACTGACAAATAAATGTTCACGAGGCAAAGTTCAAATGCACACACAAAACAAGATCACAGATACAAAGTAACGCAGATTTCTATACAACACAAAACAGACGAGTACATTTTTGCTGGATATGTATCCTGGCATTACAAACAACGGATGAAAACGCACAAAATAGTATTCTCCTGTTAGCAACTATTCTTCATGTGATTCCCGTACAGACAGACTTCTGTCATGGAGCATAGTTTTGAGCAGTTATTTGTATCTTGTTTGTAATGTGTGAAGATGGCATGTACATGTATGTATATTTAAATATGTGTACATTGATAGATAGATAGATAATCTGCTTTACTCTACACTTTTTTATATGTTCATTTATTTTTTGGTATAAGTGGCACCAGATTTTTAAAAAGCATGTACCAGACAACACTTTGCCGACTTATATTAACATGCTAGAGAAGAATATACATAGTAAGGAAAAAGATATTACAAAAATAAACACCCATAATAATGGTGTCAATACCCGGCCTTGTTGCGACTGATTCTGATGTTCCATTTTGTTAAGCAGCCATAGATGAAGATTTCTTGCATAGCCCAAAAGCATTAAAATACTTTCTTTTTTACTCAGTCTTTGAATTTCAGCATTTGACTTGGTTCAGGTTTTTAACACATGCCATTTGGCATTTTGACCTTTGCTATGGGTTTTTGAATGACCTACAGTCATTATTTTCACTTGATATCCAAATCAGTTTTTTTGCTATTGCCACATAATTTTAGGACTTTGTCTATAAAGCTTTGCCCTGCATTTGTGCCAAAAAGTGTGTGGTTTTGTTCACAAAAAAGGGGTATATAAAAAAACAAAACCATAGCAAAATTCAACTCCTAAATGAATGGGTCTGTGGAGAGCCATGATGCACAGTAAGGTTTTATTCCTATTCAAAAGTCAAGGATCCCTGGTGCAACAAAACTTAAGCAGCATACGGCAATGGTTAACTTGTCTTTTTTCTGTTATAAATGTGCCATGCCAAAATTTACACAAACATAGCATGTTCAAAAAGAATTTATATGATTTTCCCTCAGTTATAAGCTGGGGAATATCAATGGCTGGAATTCAGAATGGCGACTGATTTCCTCTTGTTTGAAAACAGGGGGTGGGGGGGAATCATCAAGTTGGGGACTGAAGCCTGTGATTTTTCACTTTCTTGCAGACTACTTTACCAATCTCACCACCAAGACTGATAGAAATAGAAATGAGAAATGAACTGGAATGCGGCGTAATACTTGAATCGTACGCCTCGAAAAGAAACCACTCTTCGTCATCTTAAAATCTGACTCTTTTCAACAGGCCACTGACCAAACATAAGAATCAAAACTATATCATCAGTAATAGCAGAAAAAGCAGCAGTAGTGATATCATTCTTTCAACAATAACAACAACAGAAATTATGGTGCGTTTCTATACAGCACCACGTGTGCTAGACCATCAAATCATAATAACAGATACAATACTTGCCTAAACATTGCATGAAATAAAACACAAAATATGTTGAGGGCACTTGAATGTTTTTGTTGCTGTTGTCGTTTTGTTTGGTTTCTGGGTTGTTTTTTTCGCACAAAGAGCACACACATACACAAGCATGCACAGATCTGATCCTCTTCATACCCAGCATATAACAGTAACCACAAATGCTACCGAAGCAACCATCCAGTCAAACCAAATAATTTAATAAGCCAGCCAGTGACTTCATTTACTACTACAAATTAAGTGTTTTTGAATTGAAAACAAATTAACAGAAAACACACACACCAGACCTTATCAATCAATCAAACAAAAATTAAACTACAGTGGACAGAATAGTGGTGTAGTTAAAAAAAAAAAAAAGACCATGCTACAACAAGACAATGATCTTTAATATTTGAGCACATGATCAACGGACAAAAAATATGTTCAATGATGACACGTCCAAGTTTGTCCCCTTCTCATTTCTCACCATTTCTCCATCTCTCCTCCCCCCTCCCCTCTTCCCCCCCTCCCCCTCTTCTCTGAGCTCCCTCCTCTATGTGCCTCATATCCTTCTTCCACCACACATGGTTTCTGGGGAATCATCATTATCCACAAATCATACAGTTTTAGAGAAAAATCATTTACATGAATGTAATCATCCAGAACACTCTCTTTCTGTCTCTCTATCTCGCTGTGAATATAATCTTTTGAAAAACTTTTCAGGAGTCAGATCAACATCATAAACTTTCCATAGATTGCATCTACTCACACATAAAAAGGAAAAGTATCTCACACATCTTAAACATGCACATTAAAGTATAAGGACCATACACAGGACAAAATACTGTCACACAGTGAATATATTCTTATTCTTTTGCAGAGTCCATCGTCCGATTCTTGAGTTCAACAGCGGATCTTGTTACAATTACACTAACAATCTATACATTATGCGTTCCGTCAACAACCCACAACCCATAGTGCATATTTCACATTCATCAAACAATATTTTCATCCAACTTGTCAAAACCTTTCCTCCATGACTAAAAACGAAACTGTGACTGGCTGTTAGTTCCATCCAGAGTCTTAAGTTTATTCAGATTAACAGAAGAAGAAAAAAATTTAGTTGGCTGAACAAAGTGTGAAAACGGGCTTGATTGCTGGTTACATGTTCATACGACACTCTGCAGAGAAATGGGGGAGGGGAGGGGGGGTCAGGGAAGGGGAAGGAAGCGTGGACTAATGTGAAGCAGGTGGGGGGAGGGGGGGGGGGGAGGAGGGTAATTTCCTATGGGGGATCATTTTCCTAACGACAAATATATGATTGTCCATGACAGAGGGTGTCAAAAGTCATATTTTTCCACCACCACTAGCCTTCCCCGAGCAAAATCCGGTACCCATTTATTGCTGTGTTAACTACAACTACAATCAAAAATAACATGTCGATTCAATGGCTGTCCAGCACTCCTTTCATTATTATAGACAACATAAGCACTATTCTCATGAAAGTGATAAGACTCAGCACTTCAGTGGTAATACTGATCACAGGAAGCACACACACACACACACGCACACAAACACACACTATTTACAACATCGTTGTGGACCTTTCTGAAACGCTGACTGAGATGTGAGTGTGTATCTGATTCCTCGCTTTCACTGAAGTGTGATGTACTTTTCTGTCATAACGGATTCCTGTTAAATTTGGACAGCCCTGTGCACAGAGAGCGTGCTACTAACAGTGGTACTTTGAACACACAAATTTTCTGTCTGCAATCTATAACCAACACGGATTTGATTTTTTTTTTTGAGATTGTTTTCCATAGGAGAAATCCCTAGTTGCCATGAGTTATTTTCAAATGCTCATGTAAACTACACAAGGGACTCTGTCTCATTCAAAAGAATTTTTCGTTTTAAGGAAAATACAAATAAACACACACAACAAGATACAGAGTAATGCTTGATTAGTCAGAGCTGCCAAGGTCTTATAAGCACAAAATCGTAGCATTTGACATTTTAAAGCGTAGCAACTTAAATTCAAGTGCAGCATTTATATACGATGCGACAAATCAGACTGAATAGCAGTTTCAGTTGCACTTCATTTGTATACAACATGACGTGGGCTAAGAAGATAGAAATCTCGATAGTTTAATCGCATGGTTTTGACTCGTTAGCTATCGCATGGTTTTGATTCATCGGTTATCGCATGGTTTTGACTTGACCGACAGAAAGATCAATACTGACACGAACGAAACTAACCAACAACATGGCAAAATCATGATTGTCTTTAATGTTTTTACTTCTACTTTTTCATCTCCTCTTTCAACATGGCAAAATCATGATTGTCTTTAATGTTTTACTTCTACTTTTTCATCTCCTCTTTCAACATGGCAAAATCATGATTGTCTTTAATGTTTTACTTCTACTTTTTCATCTCCACTTTACTGAACTGGCCTTTTTTTTGTTTCTTTCTCTTTTTGTTGTTGTTGTCTTTTTGATGAAATAAGTCTATGGTCTAGAGATCTACGTTGTCTTGATGTTGTTGAAGCTGTTGTTAACTGTATGCGTGCGCGCGTGTTTCTATGCGTGTGTGTGTGCTCATGTACGTGAGGTGGCCAGGTACAACTCAAACCTGCCATGCCATGCTCTCACCCGTCTTTCCATTAACACAGACAACTGTACACTAAACACATGCTCACATTTCATCCGCATGATTTCATGTAAATAAAGATTCATTCCCTCCGCAAAAATAAAACCGTGTCTCTCTTCATGGCGATGAAAGACGAAGGGTCTGCGGACTGCTTCACTCCGCTTCAGTAAGGTAATCTGTCAGCTGAGTGCCATACTTCTTGTCATTTCATACGCCAGGAAGAGGCACCGGTAGCAGGAACGTTCTGACGACCGTCGGGCCGAGCCCTTTGTACAGAGCTCTGAAACCTGCACAGACAATGTCGTCGATATACAGCCGTAACATTCACAGAATAAAACTTATCAAAATCTGTCCCGCATCCCGCACCTATTCTGTGCATGTGTTTACAAACAACCACTAACATCACAGACATGAAACAAAAGCCACGAGAAAGGAATCGACTATCTCTGCTCCTCCACCTCGCATCTTATCTTCACCATCCTTCCTTTCTCCCGCCCCCTATCCCTCCCTCCTCCCCCAGTTCTCTCATCCGTACCTTCCTAACCAATCTGTCCACAATGCTTGAACACAAAACAAGCACATTCAGCTAATCTGACGTAAAATCAAACTGTCTACGAAGCCTCCACCCACCCCCCCCCCCCCCCCCCCCCCCCCCACACACACACAGAAACACACTGAGAAACACACGCACACACACACACACACACAACACACACACACACACAGAAACACAAATACTGACTGACTGAAACATTTACTGTCAGATTAACAGTGTTGTACTGACATTTAAAAAAAAATTAATAAATTAATGAGAAAACGAAAATAATACAAATAATATCTGATTGACATAAAAATCATAAAGGAAAATTAACAGGAAACATTCAACGTTTATAAGTTTAATGATAAAATCAGAAATTGTAACATTAAAACAAATTACATCTTAACTGTACTGAAAATCAAATCTCTCTCTCTCTCTCTCTCTCTCTCTCTCTCAGAACACCATAAAAAAAAATTTTTAAGAAGAAAAGAACCCCCCCCCCCCCTCCCAAACACATGTGCACAAACACACACACCACACACACACACACTCACAGACACACACACACACACACACACACACACACACACACACACACACACACACCCCTCAACACACACACACACATACACAAACCACCTTTCCCTTCCCCCTACTCACGTGTATGCGTGCACGCACATATATTCACTCACAGACAAACAAATAAAACCAAATCTCTCTCTCTCTCTCTGTCTCTCTCTCTCTCGCATGCACATACATACACACACACACACACACACACACACACACACACACACAATGCCCCCCCCCCCCCCCCCCCCCTTTCCCCTTACACACACTCAAAACATATCCTCACAAAAAACGTATATACGCACAACATACACTCACATATAAACAAACCCAAGTTCTCCCTCTCTCTCTCTCTCTCTCTCTCTCTTAGCGCGCACAACCTATGCAAAAGTTTCGTAAATAGAATAATGCGACCTAGTACACGTGAGAGTCGGACAGCTATGTCATGTAACAAATTGTTTTGCTCTACGTGTACATCAGACCACTAAACAAAAAACAAAACAAAACAACAAAAAAAATTTGCCAAGTGGACGAGACTTGATCAGATTCACAGCCAAATTGGCTAGACTCCACCCATTTTCTGGGTTGGGACAAAACACACTATGCAATGTTAAAGGTAGATTTTTAGACATAATTTTATCATGAAGACATCGAAAATACGCTTTTGTTATGGAACATTCAAGTAAAAAATGAGATACATTAAGGTTTTGACCACAGACACACAAAGGAGATGGTTTTAAAAACCTGCCTAACCAACCATCCACCCGTATTCTGTGCAATAAATTTCGATTCGGAATAGAGCCTGGAGGACTTACACAATGACTGCTGGGGACAGAAGGACCCCATCTGTTCTTCTGAATGGTAACTTCAAGATACTGTGTTCTTCTCTGGTCCCAGAGTGCTTTTGTCAGAATATTGTTTATTTCAAGAACCGAATAAGGAATATCACATAAAACTGTATTTGATTTGCACATTGAAGCCTCTTTTGCACAGGTATCAGCCAGTTCGTTCCCTCGAAGGTTGCAGTGACCAGGTACCCATAATAATGTTATTTTAGAATCTCGCATTATTAACTGGTGAATTAAATATAAAATTTCACTGACGAGATCAGGACGACTTGATGTATTTTGAAGGTGTAAAGCCGTTAAAGCAGACTTGGAATCTGACAAAATCAGTATTCTTTCTGGAAAGACTTGCATATCAAGAATGAAATTAACGGCTTTCATAACACCAAATAACTTAGCAGTGAAAATAGAACCTTTGGTAATATGATTTTTTTTTTCAATGTTAAGGGAAGGTATCACGAAAGCAGCACCAACCTCAGAAGTACACGAAACTGAACCATCAGTGAAAAAATGGAGAAAAGATTCATATTCAGTGCAAATCAATTCTTTAACAAGAGAAGCAAGCAAAAGTGGATTCTCATTTTTAGTAATATTACCATAGGAATAGAAAAAAGCTGCTTGCTTCATCAACCAAAGGGGGAAAGGGTATTTGGTCATTTTAATAATGTTGTCAAGAGAAAAGTCACATGCATGTAGAAGAGAAGACACATAATCAGACAATGAAGTATATGCTTTTTTATTCCGCATCTCTCTAGAAATGTAGGTGCTTTCATCAAGTTCAGAAGTAACTGAGTTAGGGACTGTTCTTGCTCGTGCTGAGTAGCTACAAGCACAGAGCATCCTATGTTCATTTAAAGGCAAAACTCCTGCCTCTCTGTAAGTCATATCAATTGATGCCCATCTTGGAAGCCCCAGAGCAATTTTAAGTGTTAAGGAATCAATACTAGTTAACTTATGTAAATCTGTCTTTGGTGCAGTAAAAAATACTTCTTGACCATAACTTACAATCGAACGAACTATCCCTAAGGTGACATGGATAAGATAAGATCCATAATTTATTAGAGGGATTTCAGTTAGGACTCGCAGTAACGCAATTTTCTTTCTTGCCTTTTCCGCGAGATGATTTATATGTTTACACAAAAATAATTTATATTGAAAAATAACGCCTAGAAATTTCACTTGCTTACTTGGGAAAATGAAAGAACCACCTATTTTTACTTTTACAGCATCCCTACCTTCAAAATCGATATTTTTCTTTGTGAATATAATAAAAAACTGATTTGTCCATTGATAAGTTAAAACCATTTGAATTCAAATAATTAACAAGTTTACTGACCGCAAATTGAAACTGTTCAACAATTTTATTATGCTTGATTTTGTTTTTTGTAAAATTACAATTTACATTTTTCCACATTGCAATATCATCTGCATAAGCAGCTAAAGTTGGACCTTTTGTGTCTATCTGGTTAAGATCATAAAGCATCAATTTTATCGTTTTCAATCAAGACAGGATCTGGGAGATGAAAAGAACCTAATTTCTTTCTAAAGTAAAGCGCTATCGTTTAGGTGTTTGGAACAGTTGATGACTTAAGTTTCTGTATTATTGCTGCTTTGCAAAAGCAACAACTTTGTTACTATTGGTGTTAGCTATTTTGTATTCAGCGTGTAACTGTTCCACTCTACTTTTAGGCTGCGTATGACGGCTTATCATCCAGCTTTTGAAGGCCTTAGTTTTCGCACCCACGACGACTTCACATGCAATATTCCACCATGGGTTTGATTCTTTGGATGATTCTTTAATTTGACTTTTGGGATTGCAGAATCTACAGCCTTAAGTATAAGTTTTCATAATTCAAAACAACAATTTTCCAAACCTTCCTCTAACACTGTATTTTGATTAAATCTATAAAGACGAACCTGCTGTCAAAATTTGATTGAAAAGTGCCAATTAGCCTTATCGTCATTATATTTAGTGCATCCAGAATTGTAGATTGTTTTTTCAGGGCTCACTAGAAGTTGGATTTCAATAGGGAGATGATCACTGCCTAACACTATTTGATGAACCTGCCAAGTACACAAAGGGTTTTTGTCTGGGGAAACTAAAGACAAATCTATCGATAAGCAACGTTGATCTGATCGATCAGCAATTCTTGTTATACAGCCATCATTTAAAATGGTTAAATTGGCGTTGATTATTGTACTGGCAAGGTATTCATTGTTGTTAACAATATTGTTGGATTATTGGACCACAATGTGTGGTGGGAATTAAAATCGCCAAGAATAACCCATTGTCTAGAGCAGTCTAAATCCTTATCCAGTCAGCTTCATCTTTAGACACTCCATTGGATATAACAGTCCAAATGTGAAGTATTTACATCAACCTAATTCTAACAGCACCTTTTTTATTTTATTTTTTTTTGTTGTTGTCTAAATCACTACGGTTAGCATTAATTGAAGAACACACACACACTTGTTGGACTGAAAACGACATATGTTTGAATAACCTGCTAAACAACATACCTTCATTTCTGAATATATGTAAGAGGGTAGCTGTAAAGGTGGGCGTTGGCTTCCCCTCCACTGACTGCACCTGTATGCGGGACTTGCACACGTCAGCAGGAAATATGGCCACCCACAGTGACACTCCTCCCACACCACCACATATCACCGTTCTCAGAGCTCCTGCACAGTGGACACGTGCATTTAACTGTGTAAAGAATATTCATTTTGTATGTAATTTCAGAATGTTGAGATAAAGCTTATCCTTTAAAGGCATGCCATTTACAAACTATGATTTGCCAAAATTCAAGCAGTGATAAGCCATTGATTTTGTTCTCTAATGCATTTCAGTCCAGGAAAAACAATAGCACATGGCACTTACAGAAAATATGCCTAGAAATTTTATAAGTCAATGAACATGTTTTGGGTTCTTTTACAGATAAAGAGAACAGTACTTTCACTTGAAATCTTCCTCTTCATACCTGCACATTTGCTGTGGTCGGTACGAACATTTCAAGATAAGCACAAGTACCTTTCACAGTTCATCCATTTCATGATTTCGGGACATTATTGTTTCTAATTTTGCTTTGTTTTGTTTTCTTGCATGAAAGACTAGAGGCACTAACTGAAAATCAGTTTGGGAATTTCAAAGGTAAATATAGAAGACAGCAGCTTCCTTTACAGAAACTTATTGTCCCACCAGGACAAGAAACTTCAGCTATGGAATGAAAGAGTTGCATCCCTTTTACATTAAAAAAAAAAAAAAATGGAATGGACAATACAAAATGTCAACACTGATATCACAAGAAAGGTTTAATATTCCGTAATATCATACATATGTACTTCATAGACAGTTACAGATTCATAAACAGAAACTTCACAATCTTCAAGTTCAGTGAAAAATCTGGAATTATCTTCTTCAGTGAATCTGGAGCTGCCTTTTGATCCAAGTCCACACTACTGATCAACACCAGTTTACTGGCTTTGTCCCTTCACCATATTCCATCTTTCTGCCTGATTTTGTTAAAGCTGATCTCAAGGGGGAGTTGCGTAATCATGATGACAAATCAAGCAGGTAGTTGTTAAAACCGTAACTTCTATAGCACAGGTAATGAATCTTCTTCAAATCAGGAATCGTTTCTTTCCATTATTTTGCGAACGACCATTGAAACCTTTAAGATTTTACTCTAATCATCCATCCCAGAATGCAGTGAGTCAACTTTTCGTACGTTACCTTTGAATTAATCTCAACGAAACCCCGACTCAAGTGTACAAACACATAAACACACACCAGGAAATAACAGCAGAAATGGCAGCAACCTGCAGATACAAACACAGAAATCATGCCCGACAGTCATTGAGATAATGGATGAAATAAAAGAGTGATGGTTAGGGATCAAAACGTTTTTTGGAAGAACGATAATTTTAGTAAAGCTTGTGGATGAGGTTGAGAGAACAGGAAAACCTTCATTCTGGCTCACTTTCGCCCTCAACCAGTTTCGGGCGAAAGTGAGCCAGAATAAAGGTTTTCCTGTTCTCTGACAAGTAAGACGTCAATAACCAAAAAATAACGATTATCTACAAACAAACATACTGTGCAGGGTTATCCGTTTTTAATACTAATTTACTAAACTTTTTCAGATTTTAGTTTTTGTTTAATCCTATGTTTTTCTTGGTCGTTTTCAATAACATCATTTTCGCGCAAACATTCTTCAAATGAGTCTCTGTCTTTCATGTGAAATAACACTACAGTCTTTAACTGTTCTCTAAAGTCTTTTAAAACTGAGTTATATTTCTGGCATAAAATCCACACACTTATCCGAGCATGTCTTCCGCTGAAAGCTAGTTTCGACAAAGTGTTCTCTTTTTAACTATGTCTTTTTCTGCTGAACAGTCATCTATAATAAATAGCGTCTGCGTTCCCTCAAACAATATAAAAAAGCGTTCTAGACATTCACTCAGTTTATTGCTGGGATCAACTAAATATATTTCATCATCTGTCCATATAAACCTTCTATCATGATATGCTTTGTTCCATTTAAGTGTTGGACAGAAAATCACAATATGATTTAAAATTATAACGATAAACTGTTTGTAATAAGTCTAGGACAAATATTGTTTTTCCACAACCAGTCTGCCCACAAATCATTGAACAATGAGGGGATTTTATCATAAAGTTTAACTGCTCCATAGTTTTATAACAGAATTTAATCTAATCCAGTTATTATTTTTATCATACTCTCCGTCAAAACTTGTTCAGTATAATAAAACCCTACGAGGCCTAAATGTGTAAGATTAATCCAATTCAGTTCTGTAAGATTGTTTCTATTTAAGTCAACATTGATTTTGTTGCTTGTTGTTATGATCTTAATATCCTCGCCATTGTGAAAACGACGACAACAACGTTTAAGACGTTTAACGTCTAAGTTTTGCCAGCTAATATTAATTCCTTTTATAAGGTCATCACTAACGCCCACAACCCCATCCCTCTCCACATCTTTAAAGACAGAAATTTCAAATATTATTGTGAACGTGTCTCCTAATTTTCTGCTTGGAAAGAACTGTAATTTTGTAGAAGCTTTTTTTACAACTGTTTTCTTTTCTGTGGAGGATGTACTGCTTTTTTCCATACGGCGTTATTTCAATTTCTTTCCGACTATTGTCGTCCGGCATAAGACTTACATGTAAAGGGCCAGAGTTGAATGCTTTTCTGAAACTTTTTTGACGGCTAAAATATGTAAATGGGCTTATGAATTCAAATTTTATTTCCCATTCTAAATATGGTTCTAAGTGCCATTTGAGGTCAGGTTTTTGAACTATTTTATATTCATACTGGCCAACATTATTTGCTTCTAGATTGCGCAGCTGTTCTAGTTTAGGAAACTTTTTACTGTCGCCAACCTCTTTGCGTTTATAATCACCATCTTTAGTGTACTCAAAACCATACAAAGCGCCTATCTCACCGTTCTGTTCAAAGTCCGCAACGTCTGCAAGGTCTTTTAATTCTAAAGTTATACACCTCACAGGTGCTAATGTAACTCCTGGTTCTTCTGGCCCCTGCGACATTATTTTTTAGTAAGTTATTATTTTATTTCCAAAACAATGTGCAGGTTATCACATTTCACAACTTTCCCCGCTTTGTCTTTGATTTTTATATTAAATGATCCGACCCTCCACAAACTAATCTTTTAAACTGTAAATTAGGGAATTGTATAATTTCATAATCGCAATATGCAGCTTTCCCTGACGGAAGAGCTCTTAAAACAGTTGAAGGCCTTCCATCATATAAGTTTTCATCAGTGCTCAGCTCATCCAAATGAACATAGAGTAATGAATGTAATGCAAGATCGAGCGGACTTTCCCCCTCATAAGTAGTTTCATCTGGCGCAGCACTAAAACTATAAGTGGGTAGATTGCCAGTTGTAAAGCCTAACATTTTAGCTAGCTCTTTATCAAAAAAGTAAGATACTTCTTCAGGCTTGAATGTTAACATTGTTTTAGATTTGCATTGTTAAGTTTGAGAGTAATGTCAAAGTTACTCATTGCTTCTTTTAGTGAGCAAAACCCGTAATAACCATCAGGTATTATTAACTGGCTAATTTTGGTCCCTGCTTTGGTAACTTTTAGAATCTTGTTATTCTCCTTGGCTTTGCTTATATTAAACCATACGACTTTGTAGAATATTTCATGGAGCGCGACCGTTCTAGTTCCGCAATTGTTATCAATAGCATGTTCTAAAAACGAAGGACGGTCTTGTGTTGTTATTGTTACAAACATTTTTTTAAAACAAATTAAAAATGAGTGCATTCAAATATACTGATGCAAAATATTCTGTTGGGCCGCACTACAATCTTAAAAATATAGCAACTGATACTCTTGACATTGCTGTGACCCAGACTGCCTCTTTTCATAAAAAGGTGAGTACTCCATTGAAGAGCTATCTTAACCCCCCTATTGAAAACGAGCACAACCAGAAAGCGTGGTTTAGTCATCCGTTGCAGTTTTATCAGAACCAGTTAAACTTTGCTGTGTCTTGTGCATCAACTGGGTGTGGAGTGTCGTATGCTGATCATTTAAATCATCCTGATCCTTTGGTGAGGTCAGTGTATAGATTTCATTTTTATTACACCTTCAGACGTATTTTGACTGAACTGCAAGCACCATTACCAAATGACAAACCGTTTAATCCATTTAGCAACAGAATAGACATGAAGGCTTTTGAAAGGATCTGTAACGAATTCAATTTAACATCAAGACAGACTTTAGACAAAAGTTGGATCTTGATCATGGCATAGGCACCCCTTATTTTCGGGGCACGCACAGAAAGTATAAATATGTCTTGAATCCTCCTTTCAAAATTGTTCAGCCCTGGTCCATAGAGCAAGAGCATAAAACAGCATGGACAACATTTATCTTAGACACTTCTAAGGGCCTAACTAGGGCGGGAATAGAACGAATAAACGACTCTATTCGTACTTACGTTTGGTGTTTGCTAGGCTCGCAAGCACAGGCAAGATCGAGCATAACTGATCCTTCTACTGGCTTTGACGCGCAAAAACATACTTAGCAAATTTAGAGGACGCCATTAATTCTACAGCTGATTTACCTTCAAGTATTCAAAGGTACCAACATGTTTTACAATACGCAAGATCGAAAGTAGACTTTGCTGTTGGCACTGGTTTATACATGCTGCCTTCTGACCTCAGACTCCAGGTAGGAATAATAATAAACTATAATAATGAAATTCTTATAGCAGGCAATGAACAGAAGGTTGGGAAAAACGACATAAATTCTGAGCCAGTAATATTACAAACAATAAAAGAACACCCAAGATTAAGTCATCTAATCCCCGAAGTCCAAACCCCAAAAGTCATTGAAGGCTCAGCAAAGCTCGCGGACTCTGTTCGCGATGACCATGAATATGAAAAGACAGCGCTTGTTCTTGGATTAACTGGCATAGGATTACTTGGTCTTTATCTTACTAAATAGTAACCCAACTATTACAAGAACTAATGCCCATAAGTGCTCGGCCATAAAGCCAACTACTTTGCTTGCAGTAGACAAAAGCCAGCTGACAATACTCCCCAATATTCCTGGTAAAGCGTTTACGGCTTTACCAGCTAATTTTTTTAATAAACTTGCAAGAT
>JAFLJL010017027.1:30276-42776 GCA_018398815.1 Conus ventricosus
GGATAGTGACAGTTGTCGGATGGGGGAAATGACGGGTAAAAGGCATGTGTTTATGTACAGTTGTCTGTGTTATGGAAAGACGGTGAGAGCATGCATGCATTGAGTTGTACCTGGCCACCTCACGTACATGAGCACACACACACGCATAGAAACACGCGCGCACGCATACAGTTAACAACAGCTTCAACAACATCAAGACAACGTAGATCTCTAGACCATAGACTTATTTCATCAAAAAGACAACAACAACAAAAGAGAAAGAAACAAAAAAAAGGCCCAGTTCAGTAAAGTGGAGATGAAAAAGTAGAAGTAAAAACATTAAAGACAATCATGATTTTGCCATGTTGAAAGAGGAGATGAAAAAGTAGAAGTAAAACATTAAAGACAATCATGATTTTGCCATGTTGAAAGAGGAGATGAAAAGTAGAAGTAAAACATTAAAGACAATCATGATTTTGCCATTTGTTGGTTAGTTTCGTTCGTGTCAGTATTGATCTTTCTGTCGGTCAAGTCAAAACCATGCGATAACCGATGAATCAAAACCATGCGATAGCTAACGAGTCAAAACCATGCGATAACTATCGAGATTTCTATCTTCTTAGCCACCGTCATGTTGTATACAAAATGAAGTGCAACTGAAACTGCTATTCAGTCTGATTTGTCGCATCGTATATAAATGCTGCACTTGAATTAAGTTGCTACGCTTAAAATGTCAAAATGCTACGATTTGTGCTTATAAGACCTTGGCAGCTCTGACTAATCAAGCATTACTCTGTATCTTGTTGTGTGTGTTTATTTGTATTTTCCTTAAAACGAAAAATTCTTTTGATGAGACAGAGTCCCTGTGTAGTTTACATGAGCATTTGAAAATAACTCCCTGGCAACTAGGGATTTCTCCTATGGAAAACAATCTCAAAAAAAAAAAATCAAATCCGCTGTTGGATATAGATTGCAGACAGAAAATTTGTGTGTTCAAAGTACCACTGTAGTAGCACGCTCTCTGTGCACAGGGCTGTCCAATTTAACAGGAATCCGTTATGACAGAAAAGTACATCACACTTCAGTGAAAGCGAGGAATCAGATACACACTCACATCTCAGTCAGCGTTCAGAAAGGTCCACAAACGATGTTGTAAATAGTGTGTGTTTGTGTGCGTGTGTGTGTGTGTGTGCTTCCTGTGATCAGTATTACCACTGAAGTGCCTGAGTCTTATCACTTTCATGAGAATAGTGCTTATGTTGTCTATTAATAATGAAAGGAGTGCTGGACAGCCATTGAATCGACATGTTATTTTGATTGTAGTTGTATTAACACAGCAATAAATGGGTACCGGATTTTGCTCGGGGAAGCTATGGTGGTGGAAAAATATGACTTTTGACACCCTCTGTCATGGACAATCATATATTTGTCGTTAGGAAAATGATCCCCCATAGGAAATTACCCCTCCCCCCCCCCCCCTCCCCCCACCTGCTTCACATTAGTCCACGCTTCCTTCCCCTTCCCTGACCCCCCCTCCCCCTCCCCCATTTCTCTGCAGAGTGTCGTATGAACATGTAACCAGCAATCAAGCCGTTTTCACACTTTGTTCAGCCAACTAAATTTTTTTCTTCTTTCTGTTAATCTGAATAAACTTAAGACTCCTGGATGGAACTAACAGCCAGTCACAGTTTCGTTTTTTAGTCATGGAGGAAAGGTTTTGACAAGTTGGATGAAAATATTGTTTGATGAATGTGAAATATGCACTATGGGTTGTGGGTTGTTGACGGAACGCATAATTGTATAGATTGTTAGTGTAATTGTAACCAAGATCCGCTGTTGAACTAAAGAAATCGGACGATGGACTCTGCAAAAGAAAAAAGAATATATTCACTGTGTGACAGTATTTTGTCACCTGTGTAGGGTTTCCTTATATTTTAATGTGATGTTTAAGATGTGTGAGATACTTTTCCTTTTTATTTTGTGAGTAGATGCAATCTATGGAAATTTTTATGATGTTGATCTGACTCCTGAAAAGTTTTTCAAAAGATTTTATTCCACAGCGAGATAGAGAGACAGAAAGAGAGTGTTCTGGATGATTACATTCATGTAAATGATTTTTCTCTAAAACTGTTGATTGTGGATAATGATGTTTCCCAGAAACCATGTGTGGTGGAAGAAGGATATGAGGCACATAGAGGAGGGAGCTCAGAGAAGAGGGGGAGGGGGGAAGAGGGAGGGGGGAGGAGAGATGAGAGAAATGGTGAGAAATGAGAAGGGGACAAACTTGGACGTGTCATCATTGAACATATTTTTTGTCCGTTGATCATGTGCTCAAAATATTAAAGATCATTGCTTGTTGTAAGCATGGTCTTTTTTTTTTTTTAACACTACACCCCTATTCTGTCCACTGTGTTTAATTTTTGTTTGATTGATTGATAGGTCTGGTGTGTGTGTTTTCTGTTAATTTGTTTTCAATCAAAAAACACTTAATTTGTAGTAGTAATTTAAGTCACTGGTTGGGGTTATTAAATTATTTGGTTTGACTGGAGGGTTTTCTTTGGTAGCATTTGTGGTTTCTGTTATATGCTGGGTATGAAGAGGATCAGATCTGTGGGATGCTTGTGTATGTGTGTGCTCTTTGTGCGAAAAAACAAACCCCGAAACCAAACAAAACGACAACAGCAACAAAAACATTCATGTGCCCCCAACATATTTTGTGTTTTTTTCATGCAATGTTTAGGCAAGTTATTGTTTTCTGTTATTTTGATTTGATGGTCTAGCACACGTGGTGTGTATAGAAACGCACCATAATTTTGTTGTTGTTATTGTTGAAAGAATGATATCACTACTGCTGCTTTTTCTGCTATTACTGATGATATAGTTTTGATTCTTATGTTTGGTCAGTGGCCTGTTGAAAAGAGTCAGATTTTAAGATGACGAAGAGTGGTTCTTTTCGAGGCGTACGATTCAAGTATTACGCCGCATTCCAGTTCATTTTCTCATTTCTATTTCTATCAGTCTTGGTGGTGAGATTGGTAAAGTAGTCTGCAAGAAAGTGAAAAATCACAGGCTTCAGTCCCCAACTTGTTGATTCCCCCCCACCCCCCTGTTTTCAACAAGAGGAATCAGTCGCCATTCTGAATTCCAGCCATTGATATTCCCCAGCTTATACTGAGGGAAAATCATATAAATTCTTTTTGAACAGGCATGTTTGTGTAAATTTTGGCATGGCACATTTATAACAGAAAAGACAAGTTAACCATTGCCGTATGCTGCTTAAGTTTTGTTGCACCAGGGATCCTTGACTTTTGAATAGGAATAAAACCTTACTGTGCATCATGGCTCTCACAGACCCATTCATTTAGGAGTTGAATTTTGCTATGGTTTTGTTTTTTTATATACCCCTTTTTGTGAACAAAACCACACACTTTTTGGCACAAATGCAGGGCAAGCTTTATAGACAAAGTCCTAAAATTATGTGGCAATAGCAAAAAAATGATTTGGATATCAAGTGAAAATAATGACTGTAGGTCATTCAAAACCCATAGCAAAGGTCAAAATGCCAAATGGCATGTGTTAAAAACCTGAACCAAGTCAAATGCTGAAATTCAATAGACTGAGTAAAAAAGAAAGTATTTTAATGCTTTTGGGCTATGCAAGAAATCTTCATCTATGGCTGCTTAACAAAATGGAACATCAGAATCAGTCGCAACTAAGGCCGGGTATTGACACCATTATTATGGGTGTTTATTTTTGTAATATCTTTTTCCTTACTATGTATATTCTTCTCTAGCATGTTAATATAAGTCGGCAAAGTGTTGTCTGGTACATGCTTTTTAAAATCTGGTGCCACTTATACCAAAAAATAAATGAACATATAAAAAAGTGTAGAGTAAAGCAGATTATCTATCTATCTATCAATGTACACATATTTAAATATCATACATGTACATGCCATCTTCACACATTACAAACAAGATACAAATAACTGCTCAAAACTATGCTCCATGACAAGAATCTGTCTGTACGGGAATCACATGAAGAATAGTTGCTAACAGGGAGAATACTATTTTGTGCGTTTTCATCCGTTGTTTGTAATGCCAGGATACATATCCAGCAAAAATGTACTCGTCTGTTTTGTGTTGTATAGAAATCTGCGTTACTTTGTATCTGTGATCTTGTTTTGTGTGTGCATTTGAACTTTGCCTCGTGAACATTTATTTGTCAGTTTTGTATCATACATGAAATCTGCACTACTTTACATCTGTGACCTTCTTTTGTATGTTCATTTGTATGTTGCCTGTTTTTAGTGATGCTGCAAGTCTTTTTTGCATTCTGTAGCTTCGAGTCATGTTTATGGCCAGTCAAACACACAAGATGTGACTAGACTGAAAGCAAGTTCACATCACAATTCTTTTAACAAAAGAAAAAAAAAGAAAAACAAGAAATGGTGGTTAAAAGTTGGCTGGCATGGCCAAATTATTTGTGTCTTGTCTTGTCTTGTTCCTGCTTGTAACTTGAGAAAATCTCTGGATATGAAATGCAGTGGTCTATTCATTGGCCTAAACAGGCGTAATATGCAAACCAGAAAACCTGATCTTACCTTAAAGTATGGGTTCTCTGTGATCTGCATCATGAAAAGGGATAGTACAAATGCTGCGATTGATAATTTCTTTCTCTGTTCATGTGCATACACAAACATTGGCTGACAGGTAGCTAACTGGGTTTTTGACAAATACTCTAAAATCTTATTTGAAATGTTTAATAGTTCAAGAAATTTTTGTCTCTGGGTTCGAGCGTTACCCTCTATTGAATAGTACAGCAAAACAGGCATTGGTTAGTGCAGTCTTAAAGAGACTTGACCGAGGTATGGGAAATCAGTGCAACAGAGAGAAAGATGAACAGATGTAAACTTTGTGTGGATAGCTTTATGGAACATCAAATGTCCTTTGGAGCTGGCCACTTGTCAGTACCATGCTGCTCCCCTAGAAATGAAATGCGTGGATGGGGCACTGGGAAGCTCCCACCCTGAAGGAAAACTTTTTTCACCTGCCCTGGACAGGTGGTTTTGGAGTTTTCAGCTCCTCTGGGTCTGACTTAAATCCAACAGTTGTCAAGAAGATGGCTGCTACTATGTTAGAATTGAAAATGTCTGTGTAAAAATCTGTCAACAAAATCACTGTTTTGTTTTGGGCTTTTCTTCTTTTTCTTCTTTTTTTTTTTCTCTTTCCCATCCTGTTATCAGTGGACAGAAATGAGAGAGAGGAATTGGTGTGTATGTCAGTATGCATGTCAGGTGTTGCTCCTCACGTAGTATTCTTGAAGCCAAATCGAATTCTGGTTGCATTTAATTGCTGTCTGTGACTGCTGTTCTGTCTATAGCAGAATTTCAGAATGATTTAATGTCACATTGACTGCATACAGAAATGGGTGTTAGTTTTGCCAGAAATCATGCACTGAAAATTTGTGTTTTAAGAGATTGTATATAGTGGATATTCAAAGCTTTTGTTGCCATGTTCTTGGGGTGGTTTTGTCACATGGGATTATCATCAGTATATTGGATCTGACATGTTAAAATCTAAAATGTCTTTTTGTTAAATGTGTTCAGTGAAGTCACATTGTTGCATTTCTTTCTCTTTTTTCCCCCTTCGTTTTCATCTGGTTGCCAAAGATACAATAGAGAGGAGAAAGGGGAATTAGTGGGATTTTTGTGTCAGGAAAATGTTATGTAATAATCTTATTACTTTTTAATGGCAAAGTCTTCACAATTCCGGAATACATACAGTTAACCTGCTGGGATTTTATGTTATTTTATTCTTTTTTTTGTGGTTGTAATATGAATATTCCCAGGTATGCCTTTGAAGAATCTCATGGATTTTGTGACATAGTGAATTAAAAGAAATGGAAGAAGTGTCATGGGATGTTGATATGAATGTATCCTCCATTCATACTTCCTTTAATTCATATGCTTTCTACTGCTTTGTTTTCTCTGCAGCATCCAAAACAAGAGTTGTAGACCAGCTTTGTTTCCTGTTGCTTCACCTCAGTCTTTCGCCACTGGGTAATATCCATTCTTGATGGTTTAACGCATGTGAAAGCATTTATTTTATTCTCAATTAGCACCAATGTTATATGGCTGTGAAACCTGGCAACTGAAGACCACCCAGGAGAAGAAACTCGACGCTTATGATACGAAGTGCCTACGTAAGGTCTTGGGCATCAAATGGTCAGACTTTATACGAAATGAAGACGTCAGGAAGAGGTCCAAACAGCTCCCTGAGTCAACCATAGTTTGCAGACAGCGTCTCCACTGGCTGGGTCATGTCTTGAGATTACCCTTTTCAAGACCTGCAAACCAGGCCATTAAATGGACCCCAGCAGGCCAGAGAAAAAGACGACCCAGGATGAGCTGGCGACAGACAGTGGAGAGAGACCTCAGACTCGTCGACAGAGGATGGAGCGATACTAGCAGACTGGCTGAGGACCGTGCACAGTGAAGCACCTTGACTGCCTCATGCGTCACAAGACGCGGGAGCATCTAAGTCTAAGCTAGTAAGTACCGATGAAGCCAGATCAAACACTGGATGAGAAAGCTGCCTGTGACCACTGTTTCAACTATAGCAGAGAACAATCCATTTCTCACAGCCTGCATTAGCTTGGAAAACGTCATCAGACAATGCACCTGGAACCTGTTTGTGCATTTGATAACAGAAAGTTAAAAAGAAAAAAAAAAAGCAGAAGATTCTCAGGCCTGGTTCATGCCAGGACACGTTATGAAAGAAGGCAGTCAGGACAGCTCAGTCATGACCCCTTAAACCAGAATCATCTTGATCATTGTTATAAAAAAAAAAAAAAAAAAAGAGAGAGAGAGTGAAGAAAAAGTCGAGAGAGAGAGAGAGAGAACCTAAATTTTCTAGCCCGTGAAGTTTTACTCAAACATCCACACCTGTGGTGAGTTTGTGTTAAATTGCAGTGGAAGTAGTTAAAGGTCTACTTTAGAGGTTTTCGATAATTGGTCAGCTTATGCAGAAATATGAAATGTTTGATAAATTGGTAAAATAAACATCCGATTCGCTCCGATCACACGAAATCGATCCGCGAAAGTGGGCATTTTCACCTGTAATCAAGAAAACGGGAGGTAATCAACTACAGATCTCTAAACGAACGTTTTAAAGAACATAGAGACAGCATCCTCACAGGAAAAGACACGCCTGTGGCAAACCATTTCAATTCGGACCATCACCATCTTTCCCACATCAGAGTAGCAGCCCTTTGGAGAAATGGTCGTCAAGAAGGGAACTACCGAAAATACATGGAAAGCCAGTTAATACAGCGCCTTGGCACCTTGAGCCCACATGGGCTCAATGTCAGGGAATGAACCATCAGCCCTCCTCTTTCTCCCTTTCCCCCCCTCCCCCCCCTCCTTTCTTCTTCTCCCCCCCCCCCCCCCTTTTTTCTCCCCCCTGCCCCCTCCCTTCTTCTTCCCCCCCTTCCCCCCCTCCCTCCCCTTCCTTTGCTGTCCATTAACACTCCCCATTTCTATTGTGAATTATGATCACCCCTACACTCAATATTGTCCACCACTCCCACCTCTGCCCTTTCCACCCCTTCAAACCATGAACTGTGTTCAGTGACCCAAGTCAACTATCATCAAGCTTCATTCCCTGTTGAAGTGTCTACGACACGAAACGTTGGATATCCCCTCTCCAGGTACTCCTTTTGCCACCTTTTCCCTTTATTTATTTGAATACGAGTACAGCAGTCACTACTTTACTTTTTTGTGGACTCTGAGTCAGAGTCCGCGTCAGCTGATCGGGGGACATAGCTCAGGTTTACCATTCATGTCTACCAACGGATAATGACCCGGAAATGTATTATGGACCATGAGTTTGAACAGTGTTTACCTGATTGAAATTGTTGATAGTTAATCAAATAAACTACGGTTTTCATTCCATGGATAAAATTAATATTGTTTCACTAAATGTTAGAGGTTTAAAAAACAGGTTTAAAAGGAAATCTTTGTTTGCATATTTTAAAGAAAACGTTTTGATGTTATTTGCTTACAGGAATGTCATATAACAGACAGAGATGTAAAGGAATGGGAAAAACAATGGGGTGGAGCAATTTTTTTCAATGAGGGTACGAACAAAAGCAGAGGAGAAGTTACTTTGATTTCAAAACACTTTAATGGAAAAGTTAAATTGGAGCTTGCACAAGACAGAATCCTAGTCATTTCAGTGGAAAATGAATACTATAATATAATGGTTGCCAATGTTTATGCACCCAACCAGACGAAGGAAAAAATAATATATATTATCGAAAGTTGATTGAAATTTTTAATTCTATAGAACAAGAAGATTTAATTATTCTTGGCGATTTTAATTGTACACTGAACAGTGATCTCGACATAGTGTCGGGTCAACCCCACGACAGAACGGAAACTGCCAGTTTTCAACAGGTCATTGATACATTAGATTTAACAGATGCCTGGAGACTTTATCATCCGAAAGAAAAAGATGCTTCATGGATTCGTCTGAACCCGTACATTGCGCGAAGATTAGATTATTGTTTTGTTTCTGACAACATTTGCGTTTCTGTACTATGTGTGAACATTTTTTTGTTCCAAATTCCGATCATAAGGCTGTTGTCCTTGAACTGAACGAGAATGATTTCACTCGAGGACCAGGATACTGGAGATTTAATAATAGTTTTCTTAAAAATGTTTTGTTTGTACAAAAAATAAATACCATGTTAGATACATTTTTTTCAGACAACGAAACTCTGAATGATTTAGAGAAATGGGAAATGTGTAAGGTTGAAATACGAAATGTTTGTATAGATTTGGGAAAGATCTGGCGTGTAAAAAAAGAAACGAGTCATTAATATTGCAGTCACAGTTACAAAAGCTAGAAAAAGAGCTTGCCAAGGATCCAGAAAACGAAAATATTAATAAAAGATTTTTGAAAGTAAAACAAAATCTAGAGATTTTGCAGGCTTACAAAACTAGAGGTGCTCAGGTAGATGTAGGCTTAAATGGATAGAAGAAGGAGAAAAGAATACAAAATATTTTTGTGGTTTAGAAAAGGCACGAAGTAGAAATAGGATTATTACAAGATTGTGTAAAGAAACAGGTAACATTACTACAGATCAAAGAGAAATAATGCAAGAACAAACGGCATTCTATAGACGATTGTATACTCAGAATACTGAAGCAGCAAATGTAGAAGAAGCTGCTGACATTTTTATTGAAAATGTAGAATTAAGACAGTTAGAAGAAAATGATGCAGTAATATGTGAAGGTATAGTGACATTAGAAGAGACGACATCTGCTCTAAAGAAGATGAAAAATGGTTCTGCTCCAGGAAGCGATGGCTTAACAACCGAGTTTTATAAAACATTTTGGTCAAAATTAGGTAATGTTGTCACTAACTCTTTATTGAATCCTTTAACAGAGGGAGACTCTCATTTACACAACGGCAAGGAATTATAACCCTTTTTCATAAAGGTAAAGACTTGGATAGGGATACACTTAATAACTGGAGACCCATTACTCTTACTAATTCTGATATATAAATTTTGGCAAAGGCACTCTCAGAAAGACTGGGTAAAGTCATCCATAACTTAGTCAACGAAGATCAATTGGCTACATAAAAGGAAGAAATATATCAACAGTGCTCAGAACCATTGATGATGTCATCAACTATTTAAATAAAACTGGAAAGGCGGGGTACTTATTAGCTATAGATTATGAAAAAGCCTTTGATTCCATATCAAAAAAATATCTTCTACATGTATTCAAAGTATTAGGATTTGGGACCGATTTCCAGAGATGGGTACAAGTTTTGACAGATGGTAACCAAAGCTGCATCAACCATGGAGGTTGGTTATCTGAGCCATTTGATGTAACTTGTGGTATAAGGCAGGGCTGTCCTTTTCCCCATTAGCGTTCGTTTTAGCTGTGGAGCTCTTGGCTGCAAAGATCAGAAAAAGTCAAATAACAGGCATCCAAGTGCCAACAAGGAACCATACAAACGAACAGTACATAAGATAAAACAACTCGCTGATGATACCACCTTATTCTTAGAAAGCAAAAATGATATGATTGAATCCTTAAATATTCTGAAAGCATTTGAGGCATTCTCTGGTCTTAAGTTAAATATGAATAAGACTAAAGCTATAAGAATGGGTAGGAGAATAAATGAAAACAATCTGCCTTTTTCTATAGTAGAAAGAATTAAAATACTGGGAATTTATTTCGAAAAAGATAAAATGGCTAAGAACATCGAAGAGAACTGAAGGGCAGAGTTCAAACCATAGAAAAATCAATAAAGAACTGGAGTAAACGAGACATCAGTATTCGTGGCAAAATTACTGTAATTAAATCTTTTTGATTAGTCAGTTAGTTTTTGTAATGCAGTCTATTGGTATTCCCTTTGAAGTCCTGCAGAGAATAAATACGATGTTATATAAATTTGTTTGGCAAAAGAAACACAGTAATCGGAAAGCATTTGAAAAAGTTAAAAGGAAAGTAATGGAATCAGATTATAATTTAGGAGGTTTAAAAATGGTAAACATTATGGATCTTCAAAACAGTATGTATTTGCAATGGGCAGGGAAATTGTTCTCTGCAACAGATGAAAACTGGAGTAAGATTCCGAGGTGGCACTTAAACAAAATAATAAATAATGATAGCATATTTAAGCTTAACTGTAATGCAAAACAGCTACAGCAAATTGAACTAATAGACAATGAATTTTGGAGCAATGTAGTCACCATTTATCTGAATAATAAGAGGAAAACCAAATTAGAAGAAGTAAACCCAAGTACCTTTTTAGATCAAATGTTATTCTATAATAATTTGATATTATATAAAGGCAATATATTATATTTTCAAGAATGGAATGAAAAGGGGATACAGTTAGTTAGAGACATTGTGCACATTGATGAAAATGATTATTTAATCTTACAGAAGTAGAGACAGTTTTAGAATATCGTAATGCAAATACTATTTTTGAATTCAATGCACTGCGAAACGCTCTCCCATTATCTTGGCTGGAATGGATATATGACAACAATATTCCTCTTGACAATGTTTACTCTGCTGACTGCGAAGCCCATCTATTCAATACAAAACCAAAAGAGATAAAGAAGTTACTGGAGCAAAGGAATCCAACTTACATAACTGCAAATGGCAAAGATTTTTGGCGTAGAAAACTTAACTTTGAAATAGATGATCTCGTATGGCTAATACCAAGAACTGCTACAAAAGAAGTTAGGTTGAATGAACTACAATGGAAAATAAACCACAACATTTACCCTACTAATATTCTTTTGCAAAAAATGAAAGTATCGGAAACAAATAAGTGTGATAACTGTACAGATGAAATCGACTTTATCGAACATTTCTTTTTCTACTGTCCTCCCGTCAACAAATTTTGGAATTATGTAGAAATATTGATTTCATCGAGAATCGGTAAATCCTTAAAACTGTCCTTAACTGACGTACTCTTTGGTGTCCGCAGAGATGATATAAGTAAACAGAACACAAAATCGATTAACCATATTATATTAGTGGGGAAAATGTCCATTAGCATAGCACGTAAAACTGAAAAATTGATAGCATTACAAATGATCTTCGATCAACACATAGAACTGAGAAAACGTTACATCAATTTACTTATTGCGTAATTAATAAATAACAGAGTTTAGAAGCACGCTTTTGTATAACTTCGGATACTGGAGTAGTATCTCTTCCAGGAAAAAAGAAGACAAAGTATAACAAAAACCACTAGGTAGCCATCAGTTTATGCTGTGGTATTGGTTTAATGTTTATCCGTTTGTTTTGCCTATGTTTCCTGTCTGTGTATGCATAAATTTGTTCCAGATTACACAGGCCATTGCTTATATATCTGTTCATTCCTAGAGCTGTATCTATGTATGGCTTGCCACCACTGTACACTGCACAAGCCCACTCACGCATGCACAAACACGCTTTTTCACGCGCGCCGCGCACACACACCACGCACGCACGCACGCACGCACGCGCCGCGCGCCAGCGCGCGGCGCGCGCCGCACGCACGCACACACACACACACACACACACACACACACACACACACACACACACACACTCTCTCTCTCTCTCTCTCACACACACATACACACACACGCACACACACACACACACACACACACACACACACACACACACACACACACTAACAAAATGCATAAACATACACTGACACACACCTCCCACCCCCACCCCACCCCCCACCCCCACCCCCACCTCCCACACACACACTTATTATCTCGCTTCTTGGCTTTCCTTAAGTCTCCCTTTTAGACCCCTTTTCACTATAAGGGTAGCATCTTTGGGGAATAGACCAATTCCGAGATCATATGTGACCCTCGTCTAAGTCTCCTGTATACTTTTGTCATCTTTCCTAGGATCGTCCTTGCATTCTTTTTCGCCCCTCTTCAAGGATGGTTACCGGGAATATTAAGTTCAGGAACGACAG
>JAFLJL010017027.1:47776-49616 GCA_018398815.1 Conus ventricosus
CTTCTTCAGGTGAGACACAAACGAATAAAATAACAAAAATTCACACTGATTGACACTGATGTCAGTCTTGGAACTATCAAATTGTAAACACGGTGCTTGAACGTACATCAACGTAGACGTGGTTGCTGCTTCACTGAACAGCAAACTACACCGGAAACAGTTTACCTGTAATTCTTGCTGGCTCTTCGGCACCAAGACTGTTGCGTATGCTCAAGAATGCTATGAATTTATGCCTTGCCGCATATTTCGTCTAGAACAACCCTTTGAAAGCCCACTGACTGGAATGGTGACATTGTATGTTTTGTTATTCATAGCAATCATCACCTCCTCGTTGGTTGACTTTAGTTTCAGGTGAATGTTATGAAGCTCTTCGTGAAAAGCGAGGGGATAGTTGATGGCATTTTCAGCTTCCTGAGACACTGATGCTGCATCGTTGTGCCGGACGTTTTAAAAGCCATTCTGTGGGCAATGACCGACCATTGAAGTGGACAGACGTTCATTGGGTTCTGTGGGTATCATCGTTGTGCCGGACGTTTTAAAAGCCATTCTGTGGGCAAAGACCGACCATTAAAGTGGACAGACGTTCATTGGGTTCTGTGGGTATCATCGTTGTGCCGGACGTTTTAAAAGCCATTCTGTGGGTAAAGACCGACCATTGAAGTGGACAGACGTTCATTGGGTTCTGTGGGTATCATCGTTGTGCCGGACGTTTTAAAAGCCATTCTGTGGGTAAAGACCGACCATTGAAGTGGACAGACGTTCATTGGGTTCTGTGGGTATCATCGTTGTGCCGGACGTTTTAAAAGCCATTCTGTGGGCAAAGACCGACCATTGAAGTGGACAGACGTTTATTGGGTTCTGTGGGTATCATCGTTGTGCCGGACGTTTTAAAAGCCATTCTGTGGGTAAAGGCCGACCATTGAAGTGGACAGACGTTCATTGGGTTCTGTGGGTATCATCGTTGTGCCGGACGTTTTAAAAGCCATTCTGTGGGCAAAGACCGACCATTGAAGTGGACAGACGTTCATTGGGTTCTGTGGGTATCATCGTTGTGCCGGACGTTTTAAAAGCCATTCTGTGGGCAAAGACCGACCATTGAAGTGGACAGACGTTCATTGGGTTCTGTGGGTATCATCGAGGTGCTGAAAATTTGTCCAGAATGACAATTCAGATCATCTGGACATTTTTTACCTGAAGACGATGTGACTCTAGCGACCCAAGTTCATGTGTAGCATCAAAGGACTGCATTCTGGAAAACAGAGAGAAGTTACATTCATACATGCGGACAGCATACGTTTGCACACACACAACACACACACACACACACACAGATTATATATTATATATATATATATATTGACAGCGCAACACGCTCGAAACAAATTTGTAGATAGTTTTAAGATTCCTCTTTTTACTTGTTTTAACTAATGTTGCTCCCAAAGGGTTGAGCACTTACAAAAATTGTTTTAGGCACTTTAAATATACTGAGACATATATATATATATATTGAATTATAAACAAAGCTTGCTCTTATGTCTTAGATTGAAGAAATAGGGGGATATATATACATATATATATGTATATATATATATTGAATTATAAACAAAGCTTGCTCTTATGTCTTAGATTGACGAAATAGGGGAAATAAGATTCATATCTGTGGTAGATGATTCTGCCTATAACAGTATGTGCTTGATGGGTGAAGGAAATAAAATAATGCTTAAATGAGCCTTCGCAAGCTTATAGTCTCAAGGGGACTCCTCAATAGGGAGGGAATCCTTTAACCAGTATTTGCTGTTCTCTCAGTGACCGCGGAATGTTGTAGCTTCAGTAAGAAATA
>JAFLJL010017028.1:0-50000 GCA_018398815.1 Conus ventricosus
AACTGTGTATTTTATGTTACTAATGCATGAGGGAGGATCACGAACGTTTTGGATTTAAGTTACTAGTCCGTGAAGTGTCACGAACTGTGGTTAAGTATATGCCTGAGAGATCACGAACTGTGTGTTTTAAGTTACTAGAGTCTGTAAGAGGGTCACAAAGTGTGTGTTTTATGTTACTAGGGGCCGTGAGAGGGTCACGAAGTTGTGTTTTAAGTTACTTATAACTGTGAGAGGGTCACGAACTGTGTGTGTGAGTTATTAGTGCCTGTGAGAGAGTCACGAAATGTGTATTCTAAGTTACTTGTACCCGAGAGAGAGTCACGAAGTGTGTGTTTTCAGTCGTTAGTGCCTGCGAGAGAGTCACGAGTGTGTGTGGTTTTTTAAGTTACTAGTGACTGTGAGAAGGTCACGAACTGTTCTTTTTAAGTTACTAGTGACTGTGAGAAGGTCACGAACTTGTTTTTTTAAGTTACTATGACTGTGAGAAGGTCACGAACTGTTTTTTTTAAAGTTACTAATGACAGTGAGAGGGTCAACGAACTGTTCTTTTTAAGTTACTAGTGACTGTGAGAAGGTCACGAACGTTGTTTTTTTAAGTTACTATGACGTGAAGGTAACGAACTGTTCTGTTTTAAGTTACTAGTGACTGTGAAAGGTCACGAACTGTTCTTTTTAGTTACTAGTGACTGTGAGAGGGTCACGAACTGTTGTTTTTTTAAGTTACTAGTACTGTGATAGGTCACGAACTGTTTGTTTAAGTACTAGTGACTGTGAGATGTCACGAAGTGTTCTATTTTAAGTTACAGTGACCGTGAGAGGTCACGAACTGTTGTTTTTTTAAGTTACTAGTATCGTGGGATCACGAACGTGTGATTGAGTCACAGATGCGTGAGTTGTCACGAAGTGTGCATTTAGTTACTCGTACCCGTGAGAGGTCGCGAACTGTGTGTTTTTTGTTACTAGTAACAGTGAGAGGCTCACGAACTGTGTGTTTTTGTTATTAGTAACTGTGAGGGGTCACGAACTGTGTGGTTTGGGTTACTAGTGCCTGTGAGATTGTCACAAAGTGTGTATTTTAATTTACTTGTACCCGTGAGAGGGTCGCGAACTGTGTGTTTTATGCTACTAGTAACTGTGGGAGGTCACGAAGTGTGTGTTTATGTTACTAGTAACAGTGGGAGGTCACGAAGTGTGTGTTATAAGTTACTAGTAACAGTGGGAGGGTCACGAAGTGTGTGTTTTATGTTACTAGTGCCTGAGAGATGTATCGGTGTCGCAGTTGGCCCAGCCTCTCTGTGCTCGACTGGTATCATGAAAACAAGATGGACTCTGGCCCTGACTGGTGTTCTGCAGTGTGTGATGTTTGCAAGATGCAGGCGGTTGCAGGATGCGCTGTCCACGTGACATCCAGGGCACGTGAGCCTGAGACATGCGCCTGGTGTTCCTGCCCCTCTGCCAAGTTCTCACCGTCTTCGTCGCGTCGTCCCCATGACGTCATTTGGTACGTCACGCTTCCGTTTGTTTTGAAACTCCTCGATGTCTCCGTCTCTCTGCCGCTCTGTCTCTCCGTCTTTTTGTCACACTCACTCACTCTGTCTGTCTGTCTGTCGGTCTGTCGTCTGTCGGTCTGCGTCTGTCTGTCTGTCTGTCTGTCTGTCTCCTCTCTCTCCCTCTCTCTCTCTCTCTCTCTCTCTCCTCTCTCTCTCTCTCCTCTCTCTCTCTCTCTCTCGTTTCATCTCTCTCTTAGAATCAGGATTCCCTCCCAAAAGGCCTTACGAGGCAAAAACAAGCTAACAAAACATGACCAAAAAAAACGCGCAAAGAGAAAAGAAAGAGAGGAAAGGAGAGAAGAGAAGAGAGAGAGAGAGAGAGAGACACAGACACAACAACCGACAGACAGAGAGAACACGATGCAAATTTGAAATTCCAAAAAATGGCAGGTTTTCGCCCTTTAAAAAAACACCAGGGAAAACACACGGTCCTAGCGGGCGGTCGGGCAGCGTTTTCCCCCCAAACAAATCAGCAAAAACCCACTTTTATTTTTTACTCTTAATGACGATGGCACCTGTCATTAGTTTGTCTGCCTCTGAAAGGTTTTGGTTGAAAAACGCCTCCTAATTAATGTGGGAACGTGCTCGTTTTAAACCCATAGACCCAGCCCCCCCAAAAACCCCAACACCCACACACACACACACAAAAAAAAACACACACACACAAAACACACACACACAGAGAGAGGGGAGGGGAGAGAGAGGAGAGAGAGAGAGAGAGAGAAGAGAAAAGAGAGAGAGAGAAAAGAAGGGGGGGAAGGAATGGAGGAAGGAAAGCTCTCGCGCCGCCCTCCCCCGAGCGTGGGCTACTTCGGGGTTTTTTTGCAGTTTCCCGCATTTAATTAAAAGCGAGGGTTTCCCCCCAAAACCCTGTCCCAAGGCCCAATTCGTGTTCCCATGTGCATGTCCGCTGAGGGCTTTCTTGTCCCTGGGCCCAAAAGGGACAAAACCAATCAGAGGGTCGGGGGGTCGTAAAAACAGCAGCGGCACCCGGGGCCGACCAACCCCTGGTTTTCAAAGCATCCCTCTGACCGATGGAAATAGCATCTCCTCTCTGACCCTGTTTCTTCCCCTGGATCTCAGGTTGGGTTTTGGAAACCCCTGTGACTTCAATGTTATTAACTCCTAGCTATCAGCCCTGTCAATATCCTATAATAATAATGTAATTAAAATCCTACATCAGCCCGGCAATATTTCTAAAACTTTTAAAAGTAGGGAGTTGGGGAAAACAAGGACAAGGGACACCAATTTCTTTATGAAAGCAACATGAATTGCAAAAAATTTTATTTTGCGGAAAAGAAAAAAAAAAAAAAAAGGGGAAGGAGAAGGGGGGAAGAAGGGGAAAAGGGAAAGGGGAAAGAAAAAAAAAAAATGGGAAAGAAAAGAGGGGGCCCAAAAAAGCAATAAGAAAAATTTATTTGGGGGCCGCAAAATGTGACCTAACCCAAATTTCCCTTTTTTAAAAAAGTCAGCCTGCAATGCATGGGCCTTTGGCCCACTATCATTTGCTGAAACAGATTCAGCGGGGGAAAACCCAAAATGATTTTTCTCGGGCCTTTTATCGGGCCCAAAGGGAAAAGTACTGCCCCGTAAATTTTGTTGTTTTCTCCCCCACCAAGACTTTTTTAAAAAAAGGGCCCCCAGCAATCTACAAAAGTTTTGGGAGCGAACCGCTCGTTTTCTTTCAGTTATTTGCCCACGTGGGCCCGGGGGAATTAAAAAACCCGGGCAACACTAATGGTTTTTTCAACCCCCAAACTGATGCAAAGTTCCATAGGTTTAAACTTTTGGCTGATTGGGTGCTCCCGGGGTCTTTAAAACCAGGGGACAACAACAACAAAAACAAAACCCAAAAAACAACCAAAAAACATATTGCACACAAAAACACCCCACGCTCGCGCAAGCGCATGTTTACTCGTTTAGTCAATTTTCCCCCCCCAAGTCACTACCAATACATCAGCTTTTTTCCGCCCCCTAAATTAATACCCAAAACATCAGTCCCGTTTTGAACCCCCCAAAACCCCTACCAATACATCGTCTGTTTCCCCCCCCCTAAAACACACCATACATCAGTCCGTTTTTCCCCCCCCCTAACTCACTACCAATACATCATCTGTTTCCGCCACCTAACTCACTACCAAACATCATCCTGTTTTCCCCCCCCCTAAACACTACCCAAAACATCACTGTTTCCGCCCACTAAATCACTACCAATACATCATGTGTTTCCGTCCCCTAAAATTTTTTACCAATAAACCCGTCTGTGTGAAACCCCCCAACTCATTTCCAATCATCATTCCCCCTTTTCCCCTCCCTAAATCACTACCAATAATCAGTGTGGGTTTTCCCCCCCCTAAAATTAAAAAAATACTTTAGTCCCCGTTTCCGCCACCTAAAAACACTAAAAAAACAAACAGTCTGTTTTCCCCCCCCATAAATTACTACCAAAACATCAGGCTGTTTCTACCCCCCAAATCACTACCAAAACATCAGACCGTTTTCACTCCCTAAAAACAATTTCCCCAAAACATTTATCCCGTTTTTCCCAAACCCCCAAATCACTACCAAAACATCATTTTGGGTTTCCCCCCTCCTAAATCCCCTACCAATAAAATCAGTCTGTTTCCCCCCCTAAATCACTACCAATACATCATCTGATTTCCCCCCCTAAATCACTACCAATACCAAAAAAAACAGTCTGTAATCACCCCCCTTTAAAAAACTTCCCGTAGATCCTCCGTTTCCCCACCCCTACATCAGTCGTTTTTTCCCCCCCAAAACATCAGACGCCCCCCCCCCCCGGGAAAAGCCCACCAGTACAAAGATCTGTTTCCACTCCCCCAAAAACACTACCAATACATCAGCTGTTTCCCACCAAACATCAAATCTGTTTTCCCCCCCAATACATCATCAGTTTTCCCCTCCCTAACCCCACTACCCAAAACACAGTCTGTTTCCCCCAAACCCCAAATCACACCAAAAAATCAGTTTTGGGGTTTTCCCCCCCTAAATCACAACCCAAAACATAAGGGCTGTTTCTACCCCCAAAAAACCCCTTAAACCAAACAACAGTCTTTTATCACCCCCCCCCAAAACACTACCAATACATCATTTCCCCGTTTCCATCCCCTAAAACACTACCAATCTCAGTCTGCTTTCCCCCCCCCCTAAATCACCCAACCAAAACAACAGTCTGTTTTTCCCCCCCCTAAAAACACTTCCCTTAGATCAGTCCGTTTTCCCCACCAATACATCATCTGTTTCCCCACCAATACATCCGACTTGGGCCCCCCCCCCCCCCCGGGAAAACCCCCCAAATACATCGATCTGTTTCCAAATCCCTAAATCACTACCAATTTCATCATCGTTTTCCCCAAAACCCAAAACATCAGTCGTTTCCCTACCAATACATCAGTCTGTTTTCCCCTCCCAACTCACACCAATACATCATTCCCTTTTCCCCCCCCCTAAATCCCCCCTACCAATACATCAGTCTTTTCCACTTCCCCAAATCCTACCAATACATCAGCTGTTTTCCCCCCCCAAAACAAACCAATACATCAGTCTGTTTCCGCCCCCTTTAAAACACTACCAAAGCATCAGTCCCGTTTCCACTCCCAAAATACTACCCAAAACATCAGCCGTTTTCTACCCCCAAAAACACTAACCCAAAACATCATCCCGTTTCTACCCCCAAATCACTAAACCCAAAACATCAGTCTGTTTTCCCCCTCCCTAATCACAAACCAAAAACCCTCATCTGTTTTTACCCCCTAAAACACACCCAAACATCAGCTGTTTCCCCCTCCCAAAAACCTACCATACATCAGCCCGTTCCCACCCCTAAAACACTACAAAACGTCAGCCGGTTTTCCCAAACCAAAACATCAGTCTGGTTTTTACCCCCCAAATTTACTACCAATAATCATCCTTTTTTTAACCCCCCAAAACACTACCAAAGCATCAGTCTGTTTCCACTCCCTAAAAACAATACCAAAACAACAGACTTTCCCCCCCCTAAAAAACCAACCCCAAAATACAACTTTCCCACTACCCCAAATTTCCCACCAAAAACATCAGTCTGTTTCCCCCCTCCCTAAATACCCGCCAAAACATCAGTCGGGGGTTTCCCCCCCCTTTAAAACAAATACCAAAAACATCAGTCTGTTTTTCACCCCCCAAATCACTAACCCCAAAACATCAGTCTTTTTCCCCCCCCTAAATCACTACCAAAACATCCCCGTTTCCACCCCCCAAAACAATAAACCCAAGCATCAGCTGCTTCCACCCCCAAATCCTGCCAATACACATTTTGGGAAACACCCCCTAACATTTTCCTTTGATCAATCCCCTTTCCCCACCAATACATCAGTCCCGTTTTCCCCACCAATACATCAGATGCCTCCCCTCCGGAAATCCCTACCATACATCCCATCTTTTCCACTCCCAAAAACAAAAAACCCAATACATCTCTGTTTCCCTACCCAAAACATCAGTCCCCTTTTTCCCCACCCAAAAACTCAGTCTGTTTTCCCCTCCCCCCAAATCACCCACCCAAAACAAACAATCTGTTTTTAAAACCCCCCAAATCAAATACCCAAAACACAGTCCCGTTTCTACCCACTAAATCACTACCAAAAAACATCAGTCGTTTCCACCCCCTAAATCACTAAAACCCAAAACGTCCCGTCTGTTTTTTACCCCCCCAATCACTACCAATACAATTTATTTTTTTCCACTCCCTAAAATTCCCCTACCATACACATCTGTTCCCCCTCCCTAAAAAAACTACAAAACTCATTTAGTACCCTACCAAACATCAGTCCGTTTTTCTAACCCTCAAATCACTACCAATGCAAACATCTGTTTCTCACCCCCAAATCACTACCAATGCACAGTTTTGGGCCCACTCCCTAAAACCCCACCAATAATCATCTTTTTCCCACTCCCTAAATCACTACCAATACATCAGTCTGTTTTCCCCCCCCAAATCAAATACCAATACATCATTCCCGTTAAACACCCCCCCCAAATCAAATACCCAAAACCCTTTATTTTGTTTTTCCCCCCCCTAAATCACTACCAATACGCCCGGGCTTTTTTCCCCCCCAAAAACAAACCAAAACCCCCCCGTCTGTTATCAACCCTTAAAACACATCCCAAAAGATCATTTCCTTTTCCCCACCAATACTCAAGGGCCCGTTTTCCCCCCCAAAACATCAGACTGTTTTCCCCCCCCCCCCCCGGAAATCCCACCATACATTTGATCGTTTTTCCCCCTAAAACACTACCAAAAACATCAGTCTGTTTCCTACCAAAACATCAGGGCCCGTTCCCCCCACCAATACAACAGTCTGTTTTCCCCCCCCCTAAAACACTGCCAAAACATCAAACTTTTCCCGTCCCCTAACTCACTACCAAACATCAGTCTGTTTACCCCAAACCCAAAACATCCCGTCGTTTCCGTCCCCCCAACTCACGCCAAAACATCAGTGGGGGTTTTCCGGGCCCTAACCACTACCAAAACATCATTTTGTTTACCCCACCAATACAAAATTTTTTTCCACCCCCCAAAACACTAAAACCAAAACATCAAATTTTTTTCCCTACCAATACACATCTGTTTCCACTACCAAATCCCCTACCAAAACATCAGTTTTTTTCCCCCTCCCAAATCACTACCAATACTTTATCTGTTTCCACCCCCCAAAATCACTACCAATACATCAGTCTGGGTTTTCCCCCCCCCTAAATCACTAAACCCTACCCCCAAATTTTGTCTCCACCCCCTAAATCACTACCAAACAAACATTTTGTTTCCCCCCCTAAATCATACCAATTTCATCAGTCCTCCCCCCCCTCTAAACACTACCCAAACCCTCAGTCGTTTTCCCCCCCCAAAAAACCCCTACCAAACACAGTCTGTTTTTCCCAAACCCAAAACATCAGCTGTTCCACCACCCTAAATCACTAAAAAAACTCAAATCTTTTCTCACTTTCCCCAAATCCACTACCAAAACAAACATCTGTTTTTCCCCACCATACATCAGTCTGATTCCACCCCCTAAAACACACCAATACACAGTCTGTTTTCCCTACCAAAAACATCAGTCCCGATTTCCAAATCCCAAAAACACTGCCAAAGCATCAGTCTGTTTCCACTCCCTAAATCACCCACCAATTTCATAATCCCGTTTCCCAACCCCTAAAACACTACCAAACATCAGTCTGTTTTCCAAAAACCCCAACCCAAACCCTACAACATCTTTTCCACTTTCCCCAAAAACACTAAACCAAAACATCATCGTTTTCCCCCCCCAAAAAAAAATACCAATACCTTATTTTGTTTTCAAAAACCCTAAATTACTACCAAAACATCCCGTCTGTTTTCACTCCCCCAAAACACTACCAAAACATCAGTCTTTTTTTCCCCCCCAAATTTACTACCAAAATTTTCAATCTGTGTTTTCCCCCCCCTAACCCCCTTACCAAACATCAAAACTGTTTTTCCCCCCCCTAAACACTACCAATACATCACCGTTTCCACCCCCTAAATCACTACCAATACCTCATCTATTTTCCCCCCCTAAATCCCTAAAACCAAAACAACGTCCTTTTTCCCCCCCCCCTAAAACACTACCAAAACACAGTCTGTTTTCCGCCCCCCAAACACCCCCAAAACATCAGTCTGTTTTTCCCCTCCCTTAAAACACTACCAAAACTTTAGTCCCGTTTTCCCCCCCCTAAACACTACCCAAAAAACAGTTTTTTCCACCCCCTAAAAACACTAACCAAAACATCAGTCCGTTTTCCCCTTTCCCCAAAACAAATACCAAAACACATTTTGCTTCCAAACCCCCCAAATTCCCCAAAAAAAAACATCAGTCTGTAATCACCCCCTAAAACACTTCCAGTAGAATTTCCCTCCCTTTTCCCCACCAATACACAGGCTGTTTCCCCCCCAATACATCAGACTGGGGCCCCCCCCCCCCCCCGGAAATGCCCCCCATTTCATCGATCTTTTTCCCCCCCCCTAAATCACCCCAAAACCCAGCTGTTTCCCCAACCCCAAAACATCACGTTTCCCCACCAATACATCATCTGTTTTCCCCCCCTAACTCACTACCAATACATCAACCCGTTTTTCCCCCCCCCCAAAATCACTACCAATACATCAGTTCCCTTTTTCCAAATCCCTAAATCACAACCAATACAATTTTAAACTTTTCTACCCCCAAATCACTACCCAAAACTTTATCCGTTATCACCCCCCAAATACTACCAATACATCAGTCTGTTTCCCCCCCCCTAAATCCCCACCAATGCCCTCATCTGCTTCCCCCCCCTAAAATTTACCCACCCAAAACTTTAACGTAATCATACCCTAAATCACTTCCCCGTGACAGTCCGTTTCCCTACCAAAAACATAACCCGTTCCGCACCAAACATTTAACCCCGCCCCCCCCCCCCCCCCCCCGGAAATCCCAACCCGTACTCGATCTGGGTTTTTCCCCTCCCCCCCTAAATTTACTAAAAAAACATCCCGTCGTTTTTCCCCACCAATACATCATCGTTTCCCACCAAAACATTTAGTCGTTTCCCCTCCCCAACTCCCTACCAAAACAACATTTTTGTTTCCCCCCCCCTAAACCCAAACCCAAAACATCAGTCGTTTCCACCCCTAAACACTACCCCAAAACATCATCTGTTTTCCCCCCCCCTAAATTTACTAACCAATACAAACAGTCTGTTTCCCGGGCCCCCTAAATCACTACCAAAACACATCTGTTTCCCCTCCCCAAAAACACTACCAATACATCATCTTTTTTCTAACCCCCCCAAAAAAAAACCCTACCAAAACAACAGTCCCGTTTCTACCCCCCCCAAAACACTAAACCCAAAACATAGTCCCGTTTTCCCCCCTAAAACACTACCAAAACTTTATCCCGTTTCTACCCCCTAAATCCCTACCAAACATCATCGTTTTTACTCCCTAAATTTACTACCAAACATCCTCCCGTTTTCCCCCCCCCAAATCACTAAACCCAATAATCAGGCAGTTTCCCTACCCCAAAACAAACATCTTTTCCCACCCCCCCCAAAACACACCCAAAAAAACAGTCTTTTTTTACCCCCAAACACTACCAAAGCATCAGCCCGTTACCACTCCCCAAATCACTACCAAACATCAACTGTTCCCCCCCTTTTAAATTTAAATACCAATTTTATCACTCTGTTCCCACTCCCCCCAAATCACTACCAAAACATCAGTCTGTTTTCCACTCCCTAAATCACTGCCAATACCATCTGTTTTCCCCCCCCCCCAAAAACACTACCAATACATCATCCCGTTTTTCCCCCTTTTCCCCAAAACATCAGTCCTTTCCCCCCACCAAAACATCAGTCCCGTTTTCCCCCCCCCCTAAACACTGCCCAAAACATCAAACTGGGTTTTCCGTCCCCTAACTCACTTTCCAAAACTTTAGTCTGTTTTTCCTACCAAAACAACCCTGTTTCCGTCCCCTAACCACTGCCAAAACATCATCCCGTTCCGTCCCCCCAACTCACTCCCAAAACATCAGTCGGTTTTCCTACCCAAAACAAACAGCTTTTTTTCCAACCCCCAAATTTACTACCAAACACAGTCCCCCTTTTTCCCCACCAAAACATATCTGTTTCCACTACCTAAATCACTGCCAAAAAATCATTTTGTTTCCACTCCCTAAAACACTACCAATACCTCAGTCTGTTTCCACTCCCAACCACTACCCAAAACACATCCTTTTCCCCCCCCTAAAAACACTACCAATACACATTCCTGTTTTTCCCCCCCCTAAAAAAACTACAATTCTCCCTCTGTTTCCAAATCCCTAAATCACTACCAAACAAACAGTTTTGCTCCCCCTCCCTAAATCACTCTACCAAACCTCAGTCTGTTTTTCCCCCCCCTAAATCACACCAATAAAATCAATCTGTTTCCACCCCCCCAAATCACTTTCCAAAACATCAGTCTGTTTTTCCCCCCCTAAATCACTACCAAAACATCAGTCTGGGCCACTCCCTAAATAAAAACTACCAATACATCAGTCTGCTCCCACTCTCAAATTTACTACCCAAAACTCATCGTTTTCCCCCCCCCAAAAACCCCACCAAAACATCATCTGTTTCCCTACCAAAACATCATCGGGTTTCCCCCCACCCCAAATTTACTACCAATACATTCCCGTTCTCACTCCCCAAAAAACTACCAATACATCAGCCCGTTTTCCCACCAATACATCAGTCTGAAAAAACCCCCCAAACACTACCAATACACAGTTTTGTTTCCCTACCCTCCTCAGGCTGTTTCACTCCCAAAAAACACTGCCCCAAAGGGATCAGTCCCGTTTCCAAATCCCTAAATTTACTACCCAAAACATCAATCTGTTTCCCCCCCTAAAACACAACCCAAAACATCAGTCGGTTTTCCCCTCCCTAACCACTAACCCCCACAAACATCCCGTTTTCCCATCCCTAAATCACTACCAAAACATCAGCTGTTTTTCCACCCCCAAAATCACTACCAAAACATTAAATCTGTTTTCACAACCAAATTTCTACCAATACATCAGTCGGGTTTTTACTCCCTAAATCACTACCAATACATCAGTCTGTTTTCCCCCCTAAATCACTACCCAAAACATCAAACCGTTTTTCCCCCCCCAAATCCCAAACCCAAAACATCAGTCTTTTTCCGCCCCCCTAAATCACTACCAATACATCAGTCTGTTTCCAAACCCCCTAAAAAAACTACCAAAACATCAGTCTGTTTTCCCCCCCCTAAAACAACTACCCAAAACAACAGTCCTTTTTTACCCCCTAAATCACTACCAATACATCAAACTGTTTTCCGCCCCTAAATCACTACCAATACATCAGTCCGTTTCCACTCCCTAAAACACTACCAAAACATCAGTCTGTTTCCACCCCCTAAATCACTGCCAATACATCATCTGTTTCCCACCCCCTAAAACCCTACCAATACATCAGTCTGTTTCCACTCCTAAATCACTCCAATTTCATCAGTCTGCTTTCCCCCCCCTAAATCACTACCAATACATAATCTGTAATCCAAACCCCAAAAAAACTTCCAGTAGATCCGTCCGTTTCCCTACCAATACATCGTCCGTTTTTCCCCCCAAACATCAAACTGCCCCCCCCCCCCCCCCCCCCGGAAATGCCTACCAACATCGAAACTTGGGTTTTTACCCCAAATCAAACCAATACATTTAGTCGTTTTCCCCACCAATACATCAGTCTGTTTCCTACCAATACATCCCCGTCTGTTTCCACCCCCAACCACTACCAAACACATCTGTTTTTCCAAACCCCCAAATCACTCCAATACATCAGTCCCGTTTCCACTCCCTAAATCACAAAAACCCAAAACAAAGGCTGTTTTCCCCCCCCTAAATCAAATAAACCAATACATCATCTGTTTTTCACCCCCAAATCACACAATACCTCATCTGGGTTTTCCCCCCCCTAAATCACTTCCAAGGGATCATCGGGTTCCAAACCCCTAAAACACTACCAATACATCAGTCTGTAAAAACTACCCTAAATCACTTTTCCCGAGATCAGTCCGTTTTCCCTACCAATACATCATCCTGTTTCCCCACCAAACATCAACTGCCCCCCCCCCCCCCCGGAAATCCCTACCATAAAAATCGATCTGTTTCCACTTTTCCCTTTAAAACACTAAAAAAAACAGTCTTTCCCCACCAATACAAAACATCTGTTTCCCCCAAACCCAAAACATCATCCCGTTTCCACCCCTAACTCACTAAAACCCCCCCACATCATTTTGTTTTCCCCCCCCTAAAAACCTACCAATACATCAGTCCCGTTTTCCCCTCCCCAAAACAAAACCCACCAATACCATCTGTTTCCGCCCCCAAACACTACCATTAAAATCAGTCTGTTTCCGCCCCCCCAAATCACTACCCAAAACAACAGTTTTTTCCCCCCCCCAAAAAAACCCACCCAAAACAACATCTGTTTTCTACCCCCTAAAAACACTTTCCAAAACATCAGTCGTTCTACCCCTAAATCCCCTACCAAAACAACAGTCTGTTTTCCACTCCCCCAAATAAAACCAAAACATCAGTCTGTTTTTACCCCCTAAATCACTACCAAAACATCAGTCGTTTCCACTCCCTAAATCACTACCCAAACATCAGTCCCGTTCCCACTCCCTAAATCACACCAATACGCCCGTCCAAATTTCCCCACCAAAACAACTCTGTTTTCCCCTCCCCCCAAATCACCCACCAATAAAACACGGGGTTTCTAACCCCCTAAATCACAAACCCTTTCATTTAGTCTGTTTTTCCCCTCCCAAAAAACACCTTAAACCCAAAACTCAACGGGTTTTCCCCTCCCTAAATCACTACCAATACAACTTTTGTTTTCCCCCTCCCTAAATCAAATACCAATACCAGCAGTTTTCCCAAACCCAAAACATCAGTCTTTTTTAAACCCCCCAAAACACCACCAATATATCAAAACTTTTTCTACCCCCAAATCACTACCAATGCATCAGCCCTTTTAAAACCCCTCCCTAAATCACTACCAAAACATCAGACGTTCCCCCCCCCTTTAAAAAACCCCACCCCAATATCACTCTGTTCCCCCCCCCAAAAACATACCAAAAACATCATTCCCGTTTTTACCCCTTTCCCCAAAAACCTGCCAATACATCAGGGCTTTTCCCCCCTAAAAACCCTAACCCAAAAAAACATCGTTAACACCCCCCAAAAACACTTTCCAAACATCATCTGTTTCCACCCCTAAATCACTACCCAAAACCCTCAGTCTGTTTCCCCCCCTAAATCACAACCCCGCCCTCATCGCTTCCCCCCCGTAAAAACACTGCCCAAAACCTTTAGTCGTAATCCCCCCCCCTAGATCAAATTCCAAAAAACATTCCCTTTTCCCCCCACCAAAACATCAGTCTGTTTCCCCACCAATCCCTCAGACTGCCTCCCCCCCCGGGAAATTTCCCCACCAAACATCGATCTGTTTTTCCAAATCCCAAAAAACCCCTACCAAAACATCAGTCCCGTTTTCCCTAAACCAAAAACATCAGTCTGTTTCCCCCCAACCCAAAACGTCACTGTTTCCACTCCCTAACATCAACCCCCAAACCCAAAAAATCCTCCGTTTCCGCCCCCTTAATTTACTCCCCAAAAACATCAGTCGTTTTCCCCCCTCTTTAAACACTACCAAAACATCTCCCTTTTCCCCCCCCCTAAACCCCCTACCAATACATCATCTGTTTCCACTCCCCCAAATCCTACCAATACTCCTCCGGTTTTTTACCCCCTAAAACACTACCAATACATCAGTCTGTTTCTACCCCCCAAATTTACTACCCAAAACATTTAGTCGGGTTTCCCCCTCCCTAAATCACTACCAAAACGCGTCTGTTTCTTTCCCCCTAAATCACTAAAAAAAACATTTATCTGTTTTTCCCCTCCCCAAATCAAAACCAGTACATCAGTCTGTTCCCCCTTCCCCAAATCCCCTACAAATACTCAGGCATTTTCCCTACCAAAACATCAGTCTGTTTTTTAACCCCAAATCACAACCCAAACACATCGTTTCTAAAAACCCCCCCAAAAATACCAAAGCCCTCAGTCGGTTTCCCCCTTTCCCCAAACCCCTACCAATACATCAGTCTGTTCCCACTCCCAAAATCACTACCAAAACATCAGGGCCCGTTTCCCCTCCCTAAAACACTACCCAATTTCATCATCTGTTTTTTTTTCCCCCCTAAAAACACACCAATTAAAATTTATCTTTTCCCCCCCAAAAACATTTCCAATACCTCCCGTCCCGTTTCACCCCCCAAATTACTACCCAAAACCTCAGTCTTTATCAACCCCAAATCCAAACCAATAATCAATCCGTTTTTTTTACCCAAAACCCTCCGTCCGGTTTCCCCCCCAATACACAACGTTCCCCCCCCCCCCCCCCCCCCGAAAACCCTACCATTAAAACGATCTGTTTCCACTCCCTAATTTACTACCAAACCCTCAGTCCCGTTTCCCCACCAATACATCAGTCGTTCCCTACCAAAACTCAGTCTTTTCCCCCCCCCCTAAATAAAAGCCAAACCTCAAACTATTTCCGTCCCCTAACTCACTAAACCCAAAACATCAGTCTGTTTTTCCTACCAATACCTCAGTCGGTTTTCCCTCCCCTAACTCAACCCGGGCCCAAAACATCAGTCGTTTCCGCCCCCAACTCACTACCCAAAAATCATCCCGTTTACCCAAACCAAAACATCATTTTGTTTTTCCCCCCCCTTAAATCACTACCAAAACATCATCTGTTTCCCCACCAAACATCCGTTTTGTTTTTCCCCACCAAATCACTGCCATGCACAGCTGGGCCACCCCTAAATCACCCACCCAAAACAACATCTGTTTTTTCCCCCCCTAACTCACACCAATAAAAACCCGCCCGTTTCCCCTCCCCAAATCACTGCCCAAAACATCATCCGTTTCCACCCCTTAAATTACTAACCCAAAGCATCAGTCCCGTTTCCACTCCCAAATACTACCAATACATCATTTTCTCCCACTCCCTAAATCACTACCCAAAACATCAGTCCTTTTTTCCCCCCCCTAAAAAAATCCCAAAAAATCATCTGTTTTTCCCCCCCCCCTAAATCACCCACCCAAAACCCTCAGTCTGTTTCCCCCCCCCTAAATCACTAACCCCAAAACAATTTCCCCGTCCCGTTTCCACTCCCTTAAAACACTACCAATACACAGTCGCTCCCCCTCTTAAAACACAAACCCAAAACATCCGTCCGTTTTTTACCCCCTAAACCCCTACCAAAACTTTAGTCCCGTTTTTTCCCTTTCCAAAACATCAGTCCCGTTTCCCCCACCCTAAAATCCCCAAACCCAAAAACCCTCAACCGTTCTCACCCCAAAAAAACTAAACCCAAAAAAACCCTCTTTTCCCTACCCCAAAAAACAAAAACCCGTTTTGAAACCCCCCCCCTAAAACCCCTCCCCAAAAACATTCTGTTTTCCCACCAATAAAATTTAATTTTGATTTTTTTACTCCCTAAAATCACTTTCCAATGCATCAATCTTTGTTCCACCCCTAAATCACTACCAAAACCTCAAAACTGTTTTTCCCCCCCCCTAAAACAAATAAAACCAATAAAATCCCCGTTTCCCCGGTTCCACTTTTTCCCTTTTAAAACTTCCCCCCTACCAATACATCAGTTCGGGTTTCCAAAATCCCTAAAAAAAAAATAAACCAATACATCAAAAACCGGGGTTTACCCCCCAAAACACTACCAAACAATTTTCCTTTTTCCCCCAACCCCCCAAAAAACCCCACCCAAAACCCCTTTGTTCCCTTTTTCCTCCCAAAAACCAAAACCAATAACAATTCGTTTCCTTTTCCACCCCTAAATTCCCCTTTAAAACCCAATAAAATCAACTTTTTCCACCCCCTAACCACTACCCAAAACATCCGCTGTTTCCGCCCCCCAAAAACACCCACCAAAACATCAGTCCTTTTTCCCACCCCCTAAACACTAAAAAAAATAAAAAACAGTCTGTTTCCGCCCCCCCAAAACACTTTCCCAAACAACATTTTTTTCCACCCCCAAAATCCCCAAAACCCCTACACAGTCTGTTTTCCCCCCCCCTTAAAAAAACCCCACCAAAACCTCAGTCTGTTTCCACTCCCTAAATCAATACCAAAAAAAAACAGTCGTTTCCCCCCCCTAAATCCCCCTGCCAATACATCATCTGTTTCCCAACCCCCCAAATCACTACCAATACATCAGTTTCCCCCCGTTCCACCCCCCAAATCACTACCAAAAATCAGTCCCGTTTCCTTTCCCCCCAAATCACTGCCAAAGAACAGTCCCTTTTTTCCCCCCCCTAACTCAAAATTTCAAATACAACATTTTGTTTTTTCCCCCCCCCAAAAACACTACAAATACAACCGTCTGTTTTCACCCCCCAAAATCACTACCCCAAAACATTTAACCCGGGGTTTTTTAAACCCAAAAATCCCTTTTGTTTTCCCCTTCCCCCCTAAATCACCACCAATACAAAACATCTGTTTCCGCTCCCAAAAACACTACCCCCAAAACATCAGTCTTTTCCCCCCCCTAAAAACACTACCAATACATCAGTCTGTTTCCGCCAAAACCCCAAAATCACTACCAAAACATCATCCCGTTTCCACCCCCCCCTAAAAAACACTACCAATACATCAGTCTGTTTTTAAACCCCCAAAAACACTACCAAATACATCATCGTTTTTCCCCCCCCTAACCACTGCCCAAAACATCATCTGTTTTCCCCCCCCCCTAAACTCACTACCATTAACATCCTGTTTCCCCCCCCCCTTTAAATCACATCAGTCCTTTTTTTCACTCCCTAAAATTTAAATACCAAACATCCCAAATCCTTTTTTCCAAAAAACCCCAAAAATAATACCAAATAATTTTTATCGTTCCGTCCCCCCAAACCTCAAAAAAAAAAACCAAAAAAAAACAAAAAACCCCCCTTTTGCACTTACTGAATCAAAACCAACACTCAGTTCCCCGTTTCCCGCTTCATGAAATCCCCTAACCCAAAAAACTCCCTCTCCCCCCCCCCCCCCCCCGAACCCTTGTCCAACTTTTTTTACTGTCCCGCAGTCCCCAAATGCATCACCTGCAGAAGGTTTGCAAAACCGCACCGCTGAGAGTCGTTGTATGGCTTGAAATTCTCGTCTCATTATCTTCTTTTTATCATAATCAGATCACGTAATATTCATGTTCAAAATACAATAGAGTTCAGCGTTTGTGGTGAATAGAGCAATACAGCCCACGTGACTGTAGCAAAGTCAGTTATTAGACAAACCACTGCATCCAGAAATTAATTCTGTGGCCAGAATCGATCAAGCTTCAGTAGTATCTATATAGGTGGCCAAATCTCCAATAGTTGTGTCAAATCAAATAAACGTCATCTGTAAAGCATTTCAACCTTATTAAGAACATTTAGAAACAAGCCTGGGCAAAAACGTGTGAGTGATGAAAGGCAGATCGGTCCAGAAAGGAACGTGGCTAAATCACCTACAACTCATCAGCCGTTTCCACCTCTGAGGAGAATTAGTGATAGGCTGCAGACAACCCTCCAATGCACTCCCCACCAGTGCTTTCCTTTCGGGCCCCCCCCCCCCCCCCCCCATTCCACCTCCACGCTCTTTTCCAAATCCTCACTGTCCCCTTCCTCCCCTTCCCCCCCCCCCCCCCCCCCCCCCTCCTTCAGGGCACGTGAGTCGAACGGGCAATGTCGGTTGCTATGTACGTGACGGGCTGCCCGATTCTCTCAGCACTTCCAACGCCCCCATGATTGCGGCCCCCTTGGAGCAGCGTTGTGACGTGCAATTTACAGCACAACACAACGCTGCGGGTCACTCCATTATCCCCCCCTCTCTCTCCATGACCATTGTTGCTATGGTCATCTTTATGTTTACCAGTGTCGCATACGATTTGTGTCATAGTGATGAACACGCAATATTTGTTCCCGTTCTTCTCGATTCTGAAGGCAGAATTGTTGAATATTGAAGAAATGATATACTGACTCATTTCGATAGAACGGATTCATTTCACATGAAGTAACTAGAAATAACAGTCAAAAAAAGATTTTTAAAGAGTAAAGATAAAGGGGAAGAATGGGAAAACCAATTTGTTTAAATTCATATCCAGATTTCAATTTTTAAGAAAGCAAAGGAAAAGAGAGCAGGAGATGACAAAGAATAAATAAAAGGCCAAAATCAAAAGTAGAACACAGTAGGAAGAAAATAATCAAAAAGAAAACCGGCGAAATGAATAATTAAACACACACACGAGCGCGCGCAAAGAAATTCATTTTTGTGAATGTTTGACTATCTCTAAACAAACAAAAAAAAAATTAGAAAAGCAGATCTTTCAAGAAAGATTGGATAGGGAGGGGGGGGATGGATGGATTTGAATGTTTAAAAGGCACGTAGGGTTGGGGAAAGAAGCCATCATTGCCGCAATTAAATGGCTTCCTTAGCAAACAGTGTCCCGGGGAGGTTGGATCACAACAGGCAGTGCCACACAACAGGAAGGAAGTGACGTCACAGCAGTGCAGCATCTCTCTGGTGAGTGGTCAAATGATGATCTGATATGACTTCACCTTCTTCTTCTTCTTCTCCTCCTCCTCCTCCTCCTCCTCCTCCTCCTTCTTATTCTTCTTTTTCTTCTTCTTCTTCTTCTTCTTCTTCTTCTTCTTCTTCTTCTTCTTCTTCTTCTTTGTACGCAGGCTGATACCCCTGCTGACACTCCCTGTGCAGACAGGCAAGGATGAATTTCATCCACCCAACAGAGGGGGTGCAGTTTTGTGTGTATGACCGTTTTCTTTCCCGCCATTAAGGCAGCCATACCTCAACTTCGGGGAAGGTGCATCTATGTGTAACGTGTCATCCATACCAACTACCAAACTGGCCTTCTCTTCCGAAAGTTGCTGAAGGGATTTTACGTGTGTGCAAGATGTTATGCGTGCGTTCACACACGGAACCTCGGTTTTATAGTCTCATTCGAAGGACTGTATGGGGAATGGAGTCAGAACCAATGTTAACCAATGTTAACTCCGAGGGAAAAATCCTCCTGTACCGAAACGGCCCGGCGAAGATTCGAACCCGAGAGAACAGGAAAACCTTCATTCTGGGCCACCTTCGCCCTCAACCAGTTTCGGGCGAAAGTGGCCCAGAATAAAGGTTTTCCTGTTCTCTGACAAGTAAGACTTCAATAACTAAAAAATAACGATTATCTACAAACAAACATACTGTGTAGGGTTATATCCGTTTTCATCTAATTTTACTTAAACTTTTTTCAGATCTCGTTTTGTTTAATCCAAGTGTTTTTTTCCTGGTCATTTCAAAAACATCATTTTCAACACGCCAAAACATTCATCAAATAGAGGTCTCTGTCTTTCAGTGAAATAGAACTATCATCTTTAACTGTTCACGAAAGAAGTCTTTTAAATTTTAAAACTGAGTTTATATTTTTGACATAAAATCCACAACACTTATTCCACATGTCTTCCTACTTAAATCCAGATTTGACAAAGTATTTCCTTGTTTTTAAACTATGATCCTCCTTTCTGCTGAACAGTCCATCTATATTAAATAGTGTCTGGCGTTCCTTCAAACAGTCCTATAAAACAGCGTCTAAACACTCACTCAGTTTATTGCAAGGATCAACTAAATATAGTCATCATTCTGTCCATATAAACCTTCTATTATGATAATGCTTTGTTCAGTTTAAGTGTTGGACAGAAAACCACAATATGATTAAAAATTATAGCGATAAACCTGTTTTTGAAATAGGTCTAGGACAAATATTGTTTTTCCACAACCAGTCCTGTGGCCACAAATCAATGAGCAATGAGGATTCGACTTTTGTCATAAAGTTTAAACTGCTCCATGTTTTATAGAAGAATTTAATCTAATCCAGTTATAATTTTTATCATACTCCCTCAAAACTTGTTTTCCGTATAATAAAAACCCTACGAGGCTAAATGTGTAAGATTTAAACCAATTCAGTTCTGTATGATTGTTTTCTATCTTCCTATTTTAAGAAGTCAACATTGATTTTGTTGCTTGTTGTCATATCTTAATATCCTCGAGCCATTGTGAAGAACGACGACGAACAACGTTAAGGACGGGTTTAACGTCTTAAGTTTTGCCAGCTAATATTAATTCCTTTATAAGGTTCGTCACTAACGCGCCCACAACCCCATCCCTCTCACATCTTTAAAACAGGAAATTTCAAATATCATGTGAACGTGTCTCCTAATCTTCTGCTTGAAAGAACTGTAATTTTGTAGAAGCTTTTTTTACAACTGTATCATTTCTGTGGAGATTACTGTTTTTCCCCATAATACACGGCGTTATGTCAATGTCTTTCCCTTTCGTCCGACTATTGTCCGTCCGGCATAAGACTTACATGTAAAGGGCCAGAGTTGAATTCTTTTTTTCTGAATACTTTTTGACGCTAAAATAGTAAATGGCTATGAATTCAAATTTTATTTCCCATTACTAAATAGGTTCTAGTCCATTGAGGGACAGGTTTTTCGAACTAATTTATATTCAATACTGGCCAACATTATTTGCTTCTTAATTGCGCAAGGCTTTCTAGTTTAGGAAACTTTTTTGGTGTCGCCAACCTCTTTGCGTTTATATAATCACCATCTTTTAGTGTACTCAAAAACCATACAAAGCGCCTATCCACCGGTTCTTTCAAATCCGCAACGTCTGCAAGTCATTTAATTCTAAAGTTATTACACCTCACAGGCCTAATGTAACTCCTGGTTCTTCTGGCCCATGCGACATGATTTTTTAGTACGTATTATTTTAATTTCCAAAACAACAATGTGCAGTTATCACATTTCCAACTTTCCCCCCGCATGACTTGATTTTTCTATAAAATGATCCAACCCACCCCACAAACTAATCTTTTAAACTGTAAATTTAGGGAATTTTATTAATTTCATAATCGCAATATCCAAGCTTTCCCTGATGGAAGAGCTCTTAAAAAAAACAGTTGAGGCCTTCCGTCAAATAAGTTTTTCATCAGTGCTGTCAGACTCATTCCAAATGAACATAGAGTAATGAATGTAATGCAGATGCGAGCGGACTTTCCCCCTCATCAAGTAGGTTTTGTGGATTGGTGTAACTCTAAAGCTAAATTGTTAGCTGTAAAGCCTAACATTTTAGCTAGTTCATTATCAAAATAGTAACCTACTTCTTCTTCAGGCTTGAATGTTAACATTGTTTTCAGATTTGCATTGTTAAGTTTGAGAGTAATGTCAAGTTACTCATTGCTTCTTTTAGTGAGCAAAACCCGTAATAACCATCAGCTATGTTAACTGGCTAATTTTGGTCCCTGTTTGTCAATTTTTTGAATCTTATTATTCTTCCTGGATTCACTTATATTAAACCATACGACTTTGTAAAATATTTCATGAAGCGCAACCATTTTGGCCCCGCATTCGTTATCAATAGCATGTTCTAAAAACGAAGGACGGTCTTGGGTTGTTATTGTTACAAACATTTTTTTAAACGAAATAAAAATGAGTGCATTCAAATATACTGGTGCAAAATATTCTGTTGGGCCGCACTACAATCTTAAAAATATAGCAACTGATACTCTTGACATTGCTGTGACCCAGACTGCCTCTTTTCATAAAAAGGTGAGTACTCCATTGAAGAGCTATCTTAACCCCCCTATTGAAAACGACCACATCAAGAAAGCGTGGTTTAGTCATCCGATGCAGTTTTATCAGAACCAGTTAAACTTTGCTGTTTTTTGCGCATCAACTGGGTGTGGAGTGTCGTATGCTGATCATTTAAATCACCACGATCCTTTGGTGAGGTCAGTGTACAGATTTCATTTCTATTACACCTTCAGACGTATTTTGACTGAATTGCAAGCGCCATTGCCAAATGACAAACCGTTTAATCCACTCAGCAACATAATAGACATGAAGGCTTTTGAAAGGATTTGTAACGAATTCAATATTAAATCAAGACAGGCTTTAGACAAAAGTTGGATCATAATCATGGTCTAGGCGACCTTTATTTTCGGGGCAACGCACAGAAAGTATAACTATGACTGGCATCCTCCTTTCAAATCTTTCTTTTTTGGCACAACTGTTGAGCCCGGGTCCCTACAGCAAGAGCATAAAACAGCATGGACAACATTTATCTTAGACACTTCTAAGGGCCTAACTAGGGCGGGAATAGAACGAATAAACGACTCTAATTCGTATTACGTTTTGCTTTGGCTAGGGTCGCAAGCACAGGCAAGATCGAGCATAACTGATTCCTTCACTGGCTTTGACGCAACAAAAACAATACTTAGCAAATTAGAGACGCCATTAAATTCTACAGTTTGATTTACCTTCAAGTATTCAAGGGACAAACATGTTTTAACAATACGCAAAGATCGAAAGTAACTTGCTGTTGCACTGGTTTATATCATGCCTGCTTTCTGACTCAGACTCCAGATAGGGCAATAATAACATAAGAATGAAATCTTATAGCAGGCAATGACAGAAGGTTGGGAAAAATGACATAAATTCTGAGCCAGAAATATTACAAACAATAAAAAACACACCAAGATGAAGTCATCTAACCCAGTGGCCCAAAGCCCAAAGCCTTGAAGACTCACAAACGCTCGCGACCTGTTCGCGATGACCATGATATAAAAGACACGCTTTTTCTTGGATTAACTGGCATAGGATTACTTGGTCTGTATCTTCTTACTAATTAAAACCCAATATTACGAAACTAATTCCATAAGTCTCGGCCCATGACTGCCAACTACTTTGCTTGCAGTAGACAAAGCCAAGCTGACAATACTCCCCCAATTATTCCTGTAAGCGTCCACGCTTTACCGCTAATTTTTTTATTAAATCCGCAGATGATCAAGCGATTTTGTACCCATGGATTTATCAGTGGAGGCGATGGCGCGGAGGCACTTAACTTTGCTCCACCGCCGCCTGTAATAGCCAACACCAGTGTACTTTATTTGCAAATCCTAATGCTGTTAAACGCTTGCAATGTACTAACTCCGTGCGCTCTAAACAGTGTTATTATTCTTTTCAGCTAGTTGTGTGTCCTTTCATATAAAATTTTTTTCGATAGTTTTCTCTCTTATTCTATTCATCACGTTGAGTACGTAATTGGCTCGGTTAGTATCACGCTTTCTTAGTCTTGCTGATCTTTCTTGGTCAAGATTTTAGTCTTTGTCCTTATCTTTCTTTAATATCAGCCTACGATGGATCTCACCTCAACGCGGTTTTACTTTCTCTTTTTATATGCTCATCTAGTTCACCTAGTTGCTAAATTGTTTTGTTATTCCCTTTATGGGTCTTAAAGCATGATCAAGGGCGCTATTTACTTGCATGGGCAGCGGGGAGTCATGTAGAGTCTTTAATGCTTGTTTCATCTGAAAAACTGGTTTTCTGCTTCTATTGCATTTATTAATTCCATCTGCGATAGATTTAATTCTTCAAGTCCAATGTTTGTGTAGTTGGTGCTGTTGGGAATTTTCTGCAGTGTGATTTTGAAGTTTAGAAACGCCGCCTCCGCCCTTATTTATCGGTCTAACAAACCAAGCGATTTGATCTTTGCACAACTGAGTCTTTGTATAATTTATTCTTTGGCCTAAAAACTTTTGATGGGTCGGGTTTAGTTGTAAAGGCCGAACAATGCCCTTGATCCGTTTTTTACAGACAAATGATCATCTTTTAACAAAATCATTTGGTCTATAAATTCGGAGTTCTTGGCTAAACTTTCGTAAATATTTAACCTTTACTCCCATTAATTCATCCGCATTGAGAGCGTTGACGTGTTGTATAAAGGATAATTTCCACTCATGCGACTCCAGGGTCTAAACATCATAATCTTCTGCATCTTCAATGCCTGCCATATTTTAAATAATAATTTTTATTTTGTTTTATAAAAATGTCACAAGCACATGGCTGCGATTCTTGACCCGCATAGAAGACTGAAAGAACCCTTTGGCGTGAGGGAAATAAGCGACTATTTACTGTTACCAAATAATCACTAACTTTGATGCAGATCAATTCTTAACTGGCAAATTTCCAAAACATAGAGCATATGACGTTAGTTGTGCCAGGCCTCGCTCTTACTTTCTAACTAGCGCTCGCTTCACCAACAGCCCCAGAACAAGGCCAGTTGTACAAATCTGGGGCGGCAATCGTTAAGAAAAATTATCTATAAAAACTTGAGGGGCAAGAAAAATTTTTCTTTACAACACATGCAGACATATTTTTAACCTATTCTGATCTATGGCTAACCGGGAATGAAAAGCTAGATCTTGGCGTTTCAAGAATCGAAAATGAAAAGCGCTAAAACATAGATAGGCGCTGGAGATACTAAAGACGCAAAAATATTGGCTGTAATTTGCGTTTGAAATCGCTTCCATTCCCTTAAGATTTGATTGTTAAAAGCGCATCGCCATACTTTTTCAAGGAGCATTAAAAACAACTGTCATATGAACTAACATTTAATGAATACAAACGTTATCAAATATCAGACACCGAAGCCAAAGATCAGCATTTCTGACATCACGTTAGAGTTTTGCTGAACACGTTGTTAGCACCCCTAATTTAGCAAGCTGATTGAACAACAATCGCAGTTAAATTAGCAATATATTACAAAGAGTGATTCATCATACAACATATCCTAGAAGCAGGCAACACTATATGAATTTTAGTTTTAGCGACTCAGCAAGATCGCTTAAAGGTATTTTATTGCTGTGTGACATGAGAACCATTCAAAAGAGGAATGACAAGTTTTTTAATCCAAAAATAAACGAAAGTACAATGTTCGATTTGAGGCAGTCCTAACCAAATCTATGCTAGCGGGCTTTACTTAACCGTATAAGCATTTCTGAATGAAATCAGAAAACTGTTTGGAGGTGGGAGGTGTAGAATACCAACAGTTGACGCTCTTCGTGCTAAAGATCTACACCTTCACAGTGTAAACTTGATGATTATTTACCAACAAATACGGTTTAATGGATTGGACCAAGGTCTACGGAAGGATAATCACACATGGAAGCGGAGAAACTGTGAGAACGTAATAAACATTCAAATTGATAAAGACGAAGAACCATAAACCTCTTATGACATTTGTTTTAATATATGATCCAGCTGAATATTGAAAATAACAGATTAAAAGATATACAATAACTAAATTATTTTATTTTATAAAAAGCATGTCTAGTAAACATTATCCCAATTGTGCCTAACGCGCCAAGAGAAGCGATAGTAGAAAGCCTGGACCATAAAGCCCTTCAGATTTAACAAACATTACGCAATGCAACAAAAACTAGAGCAGGACCCTTTCAAAATTCAGAAAATACCAAACGAAGGTATTCTGCTGCCTTTAATCTGTTACAATATGTCAATACTGGACACGACTATAAGCGCCCTATCAGCAGGAACAGTGTTGTCTCTAGCAACGGGCCATAGGCGCACCCGCAGCTTTACCATCAGGCGGTTTTGTCTTTACACTCGCCTGTGTTCATTAGCTTAAGTTGGCGGCAGGCAAAAAATTAAAAACTAAACTCCAAAAGCACACAGTCTATGGTTCAAACTAATAACAGCTAAACTTAGCTCTTTAAACTGACAATAAAAAAAGCGCTAGTTGACTCAAACATCACGGTGAAAATTATAATCCGTTTCAGCCGATTATGATGACTAAACAAAAGACAAAAGTTTATCTTCAAAGAAAGCGAGGGCAAGATTTTTCTCAACAGCCAGAACGCCGAGCAGATAAAAAGGAAGCTTAAAAAAATTAAACGAACATTAAACTCTGTTCTAAACAGCTCAAGTAACAACGCCAAAAGGGTGTTTATTACTTTTAGTTTTTATTATCCAGCACAAAAAGACCGTTGATATTTGATTCTGCTTAAGAATTTTTTTTAATTAAATAAATAATTTTGAGTTAGAAAAGAAACACAACCATGATAAAAAATATGAAGACAAGACGACTTGTTTGAAGGAATGCTCTAGAGAGAGCGTTTATCAAGAGCACTGAATGATATTATTTAGAATCATTAATCCAGCAAAACGTAGCGGGCAAGCGGTTGTTCATGCTAGTCTCAAGTTCCAAGTACCTAACAATAACCCGCAGTTAAAGTCATGTAGCTGTTTTTAATCAACAATGTAACAATAATGAAGAAAATCTAAAGTCTGGTCTCAACTAAACAACAACTATCTTTCTCATAATGACTTAAACACCACCCGGTGTGGCAGACACTGCTTACACAGTTTGACGCTGCCCCGCTGAAGAATCCAAAATGAGAGCTCTGGTTGGTCAGAGGGCGAATCTTTAGAGATCAGATTAAACCAGTCTAAGTATGGCGCCGATTGTTGGCAAGTCTTACATCCACTACCTCCACATTATCGCAAAAAGGAGCATTTTTAAACTATAAAGAATACAGACAAACAAATGTTTTATGTGGTGTGTTCTCGCAAGGCTGCATTAACGCACCCAAAAACGCAGAGAGAGTGTCTAACTAATCACCCGCACATAATGATCTTAACTTAGTGGGGTGTCCTTACCTGTTAGGCGTAGACCAATTGATCAGTTTGAAGAACAAAACAAACCAATAACTGTTAATGTGCACACATGGATAGGAAACAATAGAGACATCCAGATAATGCCAAGAACAACCACGATTGGCGAACCAGAACAAAATATCATGTTGACTTACTTCGTGATGTTATCACCACGGGGCTACCGCATTACACATTAATACCACAATCAAGAGATTATTGCGGCATACTTCAAAGCAGTACCATAAAACAAGAATCTGCAGAAAAGTTTAAACAAGATTGCCTCTTTCAGCCGCGAGTGAACATAAGAAAACATTGTATCGGCCCAGTGACTGTAATAACAAACTAACTACGCCCCCTGCCCGGGATCTAAAGTTAGTTTTAAGACCGGAAACGCTGCCAAACAAGTCCATACGTAGTTTTACGCAACTTCGATCGCTTATTGTTCCTTATAAGCCAACGCCACAGAAACTTCCGAAAACGGTCCTAATGAGTAATCATCAGATCTGTTCATTTCTTTCATCATTGTCAGGTCGGATGGCGCCCCATTCGAAACCAGAATTTGTACAGAGGGCCAGATGCTGCAAAATACTTCTTAGAACGCATGCAGCAAGTGCGTAACGATTGTTCTAATAATCAGAATTTTATCTGAAATCATAAGTCGCCTGAAGATCACAACAGTATAAATCCCACACATTGGTGGATTGTGTTTTAGAACTCAGTGAAGAAGCCAATCCAAAAGTAAAATACCATGATCACATTAGTGTGAAAGTTCAGAGGAGCAGCGCACAGTAAATGCAATCTTCAACTAAGTTTGATCCTAAGACATGGAAGCTGCTTAGTCTTTCATAACTTGCGAGGTTACATCTCACCTTATAATGAAAAGCAGTAACAGACGCCTTCAGGGTTCATGCATCGCACAGTTCATCAAAAAGGTAACATGTTTTCACTTAAATAACATTCTTTTTAAGACTCTAAATGCAGCACCATGATGGGATCAATTAGAGTCCACTGGCAATGTCCCTTAAAGGCCTCCAATAACAGAAGAAATATGACGCCAACTCTTGTTAGAAAGGCGTTTTATATCCTTAGGAGTACATGAAACAGTTGGGAAAAGGTTTGATGAAGATACACTCCCACCTAAAGGCGCGTCTTTCTAGTCTTAAGGAAAAGGACATCAGTGATTCTGATTACCAGCATGCTCCCGATCGTGGCAAAGTGAGATTGTAACAACGATGGAGACTATCAATGAACCCTACGTAATGCAGATATATGTTTGTTGCGGATATTTTTGAAAATTATAGAAAGACCTGCATGAAACATTACAGCCTGAACCCGCGCATTACATTTCAGCGCCGGATGAGTTGGGATGCCTTTCTTAAAGTTTACTGGATACAAATTGATTTATTGTCAATTACCACGATGCAGATATTGAAAACGGTGCGTGGGGAATTAGTAGCTCCATCTTTACTGTAAAGCAAACAACAAATACTTGGAATCATTATATCAAGTAAAAGGTATAACGATCTCATGTATTTAGAGCCAAACAATCTGTTAATGGATGCAATTGGCGCAATCGCTTCCATTACCAACTTAAAATGTTCAACAAGGGCGTGATCGAAAAATTATTCCAAAGACATTAAAGTGGTTGGCAGTTTGGCTTGCAATCAACACGTGGTTTTGCATTCTAGAATTGACTTAGAATATCCTCATGAACTCCATGACCTGCAATAATGACTATCCATAGAGCAGAAAGTCAAAGACAAAAACAAGCCGCCTAAACTTTTGTGCCTACTCTTCGGGGCAAAAAAAATTATGTCTGTCATTACAGACATCTCACACTTTTTATATAAGGCATGGTTTGAAGTTGACAGCTGATCATCGCATATTGCCTTTTGATCAAGAACAGTTCATGAAAACATACATCCAGAAAACACTGATCTCAGAACCAAATCCACAGATTGCTTCATAAAAAGACTTTTTCCTAAAGCTGATGAACAACATTGTTGCGGAAAGACTATGGAGAATCCGCACAAGTGCAAAGATGTCAATTAGTCACCAAAAGAACAAGCAATTAACTGACTTCAAACCAAATGCTTCACCGGCAAAAGGGGGTTTGAAACAAACCGAAACCGCGGGAGAGTCTTTGAAAGGCTTAAAATTTCCCCCCCGTCTCATTATCTTTTTTTTAATCATAATCAATCACGAAATATCAGGGTTTCAAAAATACAATAGATTTCATTTTTTGTGGTGAAAAAAAAGCAATCCCGCCCAGGGTGCCCGTAGAAAAGTCAGTTATTAAAAAAAACCACTGCATCCAAAAATTTAAAATTCTGTGGCCAAATCGATCAAGCTTCAGAGTATCTAATAGGGGGCCCCAAATCCCCCAATTTAGTTGTGTCAAACAAATAAACGTCATCTGTAAAGCATTTCAACCTTTTTAAAAGAACATTTAGTACAAGCCGGGCAAAAACGGTGATGAAAAAGGAAAGTGGGTCCAAAGGGAACGGGCTAAATCACCTACAACTCTTTCACCGTTTCCACCTCGGGGGAAAATTTAGTGATGGGCTGCAGAAAAACCCTCCAATGCACTCCCCACCAGTGTTTTCCCTTTTCTCCCCCCCCCCCCCCCCCCCATTCCACCCCCGCTTTTTTTCCCAAACCCTCACTGTCCCCTTTTCCTCCCCTGCCCCCCCCCCCCCCCCCCCCCCCCCCTCCTTAAATGGCACGTGAGTCGAAAAACCCAAGGTCGTTGCTATTACGTGAGGGGCCCTCCCCCGTTTCCTCAGCCCCTTCCAAACCCGCCCCCATGATTGGGGGCCCCCCTTTGGGAGAAACGTTTTTGGACTTTCAATTTACGCACAACACAACGCTGCGTCCCCCTTCCTTTTACCCCCCCCTCCTCTCCATGACCATTTTTGCTAGGGCATTTTTAGTTTACCAGTGTCGCATAACGATTTGTGTCATAGTGAGGAACCCCAAATTTTTTTTTCCCCCTTTCCCTTCTGGGATTCGAAGGCAGAATTTTTAATATTAAGAAATAATACTGATTTCATTTCGATAGAAGGGTTTTCTTTTCACATGAAAAACCCTAGAAAAAAACAGTAAAAAAAAATTTTTTTTAAAAGATAAAGAAAAAGGGGGAAGAAGGGGAAAAACCCAAATTTTTTTTTAAAATTCATACCAATTTCAATTTTTAAGAAAAAAAGGGAAAAAAGACCCAGGAGATGACAAAGAATAAATAAAAGGGCCCAAAAAACAAAAGTAGAACACGGGAAAGGGAAAAAATAATCAAAAAAAAAAAACCCGGCGAAATGAATAATTAAACACCCACACGAGCGCGCGCAAAAAAATTTTCCTTTTTGTGAATTTTTGACTATCTCTAAACAAACAAACAAAAAATTAGAAAAGCAGATCGGGGGGCAAGAAAGAGGATAGGGGGGGGGGGGAGGGAAATGGTTTTAAATTTTTTAAAAGGCACGTGGGTTTGGGGAAAGAAGCCATCTTTTGCCGCAATTAAATGGTTTTCCTACCAAACATGCCCCGGGGGAAGGTTGGATCACAACAGGCAGTGCCACAAAAACCGGGAAGGAAGTGACGCCCACAGCATTGCAGCATCTCTCTGGTGAGGGGCCCAAATGATACTGATAAACTTCCCTTCTTTTCTTCTTTTTCCCCTCCTCCCCTCCCCTCCTCCTCCTCCTCCTTTTTAAATTCTTTTTTTCTTCCTTCTTCTTCTTCTTCTTTTTCTTCTTCTTCTTCTTTCTTCTTCTTTTTTGTACGCAGGCTGATACCCCTGCTGACACCCCCTGTGCAGACGGGCAAGGAGAATTTCATCCCCCAACAGGGGGAGTGCAGTTTTTGTGTTTTAACCTTTTTTCTTTCCCGCCATTAAGCAGCCATCCCTCCAACTTGGGGAAAGGGTTGCATGTTTAAGGGGTAACGTGTCTCCATACCAATCCCAAAACTCCCTTTCTCTCCGAAAGTGCTAAAGGGATTTTACGTTTTGTGCAAGATGTTAGGGCGTGCGTTCAAAACCCCAAACCCCCTCGGTTTATAGCCCTCTTTCGAAACTGAAAAGGGGGAAAAAGGGGGTCAAAACCCAAAATTTAAACCCAAATTTAAAAACTCCGGGGGAAAAAATTCCCCCCTGTACCGAAAGGGCCCCGGGCGAAGATTCGAACCCGAGAGAACAGGAAAACCTTCATTCTGGGCCACCTTCGCCCCCCAACCAGTTTGGGGCGAAAGGGGCCCAGAATAAAGGTTTTCCTGTTCTCTGACAAGAAAGACTTCAATAACTAAAAAAAAACCGTTTTAAATCTACAAACAAACATACTGTGAAGGGTTATCCTTTTTTCAATACAAATTTACTAAATTTTTCGGGATTTCATTTTTTGTTTAATCCTGTTTTTTTCCTTTTCATTTTTAAAATAACATCATTTTCACGCAAAAAATTCATCAAATGGGGTCTCTGTTTTCAGGGTTAAAAAAAAAATAAACAACAGCCCCTTTAAACTGTTTCCTAAAGCCCTTTTAAAAAACTGATTTTATATTTTTGACATAAAATCCCACACTTTTTCCCCAAGCATTTTTTTTCCCCCACTGAAAGCCAGTTTTAAACAAAGTATTTCTTTTTTTAACTATGTCCTTTTTCTGCTGAACAGTCATCTATAATAAAAAGTGTCTGGGGTTCCCTTCAAACAGTCTATAAAACTGTTCTAAAACACCACTCATTTATTGCGGGAATAAACCTAAAAAAAAGTCATCACTGCCAAATTAAAAACCCTTCAATTATGAAAAGTTTTTTCCATTTAAGTGTTGGACAGAAACCACAATAATTAAAATTAAATAGCGATAAACTTTTTTGTAATAGGTCTAGGACAAAATTTTTTTTTTTTCCCCCAACCAGTCTGCCCACAAATCAATGGGGAAATTGGGGGTTTTTTTGGGTCATAAAGTTTAAAACTGCTCCTGGTTTTATAGAAGAATTTAATCAATCCAGTTATTTTTTTTTATCATACCCCCCAAAACTTTTTCATATAAAAAAAACCCTACGAGGCCTAAATGTGTAAGTTTAATCCAATTCTTTTCTGTAAGATTGTTTCTATTTTAAACCCAACATTAAATTTTTTTTGCTTTTGTTATAAATTTTAATATCCTCGCCATTGGAAAAAAACGACGAAAAACAAGGGAATAGGGCTTTTAAAAAAACCGTCAAGTTTGCCAGCTAATTTTAAATTTCCCTTTTTAAAAGGGCCCGTCACAAACGCCCACAACCCCACCCCTCTCCAAAATTTTTAAAAGACAGAAATTTTCAAATATCATTGTGAACGGGGGTCCCCTAATTTCTGTTTGGGAAGAACGTAATTTTGTAGAAGTTTTTTTTTACAACTGTTTCTTTTCTGGGGAATGTACTTTTTTTTTTCCCCATGGGCGTTATTTCAATTTCTTTTCCGACTTTTTTGTCCCCCCGCCTAAGACTTACAAAAAAAAGGGCCGAGTTAAAAGTTTTTCGAAACTTTTTTTGGGCTAAAATTTGTAAATGGGCTTATAAAATTAAAATTTTATTTCCCTTTCCAAATAGGGTTTTCTAAGTCCCATTTGAGTCGGGTTTTTTCGAACAATTTTATATTCATACTGGGCCCCCTTTATTTGCTTCTAGTTTGCGCGGGCTGTTCTAGTTTAGGAAACTTTTTGGTGTCGCCAACCTCTTTTGCGTTTATAATCCCCAAACTTTAGGTACTCAAAACCAAAAACAAAGCGCCTATTCCCCGTTCTGTTCAAAGCCCCAAACGTCGCAAGGTTTTTAAAATTTCAAAATTTATACACCCACAGCGCTAATGAAAACTCCTGTTCTTCTGGCCCATGCGACATTATTTTTTAAAAACGTATTATTTTATTTCCAAAACAATGTGCGGTTATCAAAATTTCACAACTTTCCCCCTTTGTCTTGATTTTTATATTAAATAAACCAAAACCCTCCCACAAACAATTTTTTAAACTGTAAAAAAGGGAAAATTGGGTATAATTTCAAAATCGCAATATGCATTTTTCCCCTGATGGAAAGCTCTTAAAAAGTTGGGGGCCCCTTCCGCATATAAGTTTTAAATCAGTGCTCAGTTTCACCAAATGAACATAGAGTAATGAATTTTAATGAAAGGATCGAGGGGAAATTTTTCCCCCCCCTCATAAGTTTTTTGGGGTTTGGGTAACTCAAAATTTTAAATTGAAGCTGAAAGCCTACTTTTTAGCTATTTCTTTACAAAAAGTAACCTCCTTCTTCTTCAGGCTTGAATGTTAACATTGTTTTCAAGATTTGCATTTTTAAGTTTGAGAGAATGCAAAGTTACCTTGTTTCTTTTATTGAGCAAAACCCGTAAAAAACCTCAGCTAAGTTAACTGGCAAATTTTTGGGCCCTGTTTTTAAATTTTTTTGAATCTTTTTAAATTCTTCCTGGATTACTTATATTAAACCATACCGACTTTGTAAATATTTCATGAAGCGAAACCCCTTTTTGGCCCCGCTTTGGGTTTATCAATAGAAATGTTCTAAAAACGAAGGGAAACCGGGTTTTGGGGGTTTTGTTACAAACATTTTTTTAAACGAAATAAAAAGAGTGAAACCCAAATAAAACGGGCAAAAATTTTTTGGGGGCCCGCACTACAATCTTAAAAATATAAGCAACGGGATACCGGGACTTTGCTGTGACCCCAATGCCTTTTTTTCAAAAAAAAAGGTGATACTCCTTTGAAGAGCTTCAAAACCCCCCCAAAAATTGGAAAATACCACATCAAAAAGCGGGGTTTCAGTCTTTCCAATCATTTTATCAAAACCCCTTTAAAAACTTTGCGTTTTTGTGCATCAACTGGGTTTTGGAGTTCTTTATCGACTTTTAAAAATCACCCACGATTTTTTGGTGTGGGCCAGTGAACAGATTTCATTTCTATTAAAAATTTCAGACTTTTTTTGACTAAATTTCAACCGCCATTCCCAAAATGACAAACCGTTTAACCACTCAAAACATAATAGAAAATAAAGGGTTTTTGAAAGGATTTGTAACAATTTAAATATTAACATCAAACAGCTTTAGACAAAAGTTTTTGTCAAAATCAGGTCTAGGCGCCCTTTTTAATTTTGGGGGCACGCACAGAAAGTAAAAACCCAAACGGGCATCCCCTTTTCAAATCTTTTTTTTTTGGCAAAAAACTGTTGAGCCCGGGCCCCACACCCAAAAGAGCATAAAACAAAAGGACAATTTTTAAACTTGGGAACACTTCAAAGGGGCCAACTGGGGCGGGAATAAAACAAAAACGACCTATTCGTACAAACTTTTGGGGTTTTTTGGGTGGGTTTCCGCAAGCACAGGCAAATCAACAAAACTACCCTTTCCCTACGGGTTTTGGGGACGCACAAAAACAATATTTACCAAATTTTTAAGGACGCCTTTAAATTTCTACATTTTGATTTCCCTTTCAAGTTTTAAAAGATACCAAAATTTTTTTACAATAGGGCAAGATCGAAAGTAGACTTTGCTTTTGGGCACTGGTTTATAAAATGCTGCCTTCTGACCCCCAGACCCCGGGTAGGTACAATAATAAACTATAATAATGAAATTCTTAAAAGCAGGAAATTAAACAAAGGGTTTGGGGAAAAACAAACAAAAAATTCTGAGCCATTAAAATTACAAACAATAAAAAAACACCCAAGATTACGCCATCAAATTTCCCCGAACCCAAAACCCCCCCAAAAGTCTTGAAGACTCGCAAAGCTCGGGGGCCCTGTTCGCGATGACCATGAAATGAAAAAAAACAGCGCTTGCCCTTGGGATTAACGGGCCAAAGGAAAATTATTTGGGTCTTTTTTCTTACAAAAATATTAACCCGACTATTAAGAGAACTAAGGGTCCATAAGTCCCGGGCCATAAAGCCAACTACTTTGTTTGCAGTAGACAAAAGCCACTGCCCAATCCCCCCTTTTATCCCGGAAAAAGAGCCTATACTTTACCAGCAAATTTTTTTTAAATAAATTCGAAAGATGATCAAGCTGTTTTTTTCCCCATGATTTATCAGGGGGGAGGCGATGGGGGCGGGGAAACGGACTTTGACCCCCACACCCCCCCTTAAATAGCCAAAAAACCAAAGGTATTTAAATTGCAAACCCCTAAGGCCGTTATAACGCGGGGGAAAAAATTTTACCCCCTTGCTCTCAAACCCTGTTCGAAATTCGTTCTGCTAGTTCGTGTCTTCATAAAAAATTTTTTTTCGATATTTTTCCTTATTCAAACACTTTTTTTCCCGAAATTGGTCTGGGTTAAAAGTACCCCAAGCGCTTCTAGTCTTGGGGATTTTTCTTGTTCAAAATTTTTAGTCTTTGCCCTTTATTTTTTTCTTTTAAAAACGGGCCCAATTGGCGTCACCCAGCCTCAACGATTTTTTCCCTTTTTCCCCCTTTTTTTATATGCTCATCTAGTTCACCCAAATTTTTGCAAATTGTTTTTTAAAATTTTCCCCTCTGAGCTTCAAAAAGAAAGATAAAGGGGCCCGGGCTATTTCTCGCATGGGAAAGCGGCGAGTCGGGGATATCTTTAATGCTGTTTTTTTCTAAAAAACGGGTTTTTTCTGTTTTCTATTGCATTTATTTTTTCCCACCCTGCCATTGTTTTAAAATTCTTCAAGTTCCATGTTTTGTATTTGGTTAGCTGTTGGGATTCCTCAGGTGTTTTGAATTTTTAGCAACTGCCCCCCGAAAAAAAATTTCGGTCTCCCCAAGCCCAAAGGGCATTTTGATTTTCAAAACTAATTTTTTTGTAAAAATTGTACTCTTGGCAAAAAACTTGAGGGGTGGGGTTTTTTAGTTGAAACCCCAAACCCAGTTGCCCTGGACCTTTTTTTTTACAAAACCAAATGATAAACCTTTTAATTCAAAATCATTTGGGTCTATAAATTCGGGGGTTTTTGGCCAAACTTTGTAAAATGATTTAACCTTATTTTTCTTTTTAATTCACCCCGGGCTTGAGACATTGGGCGATGCGTGAAAAAGGGATCATTTCACTCATGCCCGCTCCCGGGGTAAAAAACACATAATCTTCTTCAGCTTAAATTTCCCTTCCAAAGGTTTAAAAATAATTAATTTTTTAAATTTTGTTTAAAAAAAAAGGGCACAACACAGGGCTCGATTCAAAACCCCGATAGAAACTGAAAAAAACCCCTAGGGCTAAGGAAATAAGAAAAAATTTAAACTGTTCCAATAACCTTTCTACTATTAAAGGGGGATAAAATTTCCTTACTTTTTAAATTTCCAGCCCCTGGGAAGGGGAATAAAGGGAAATTGTGCCGGGCCCTGCACGTTTTTATTTTAAAAATAGAACCGCTTAAACCCAACAGACCCAAACGGGACATTTTGTACAGAATCTGGGGGGGGCCCAAACGTTAAGAAAATTTCAATAAAACTGGGGGCAAAAAAATTTTTTTCTTTACCAATCAGACATATTTTTAAAACCAATTCTGACAAATGGCTAACTGGAATGAAAGGGCCATCTTGCTTTTAAAGGGAAATTTGGGAAAAATGAAGAAGCACAAAAACAAAAAAATGGGGCGCCGCGATACAAAAGAGGGTAAAAAGAAATGCGGCTGTAAATTTTGCGAGAAATCCCCAATCCCCCTAGTTTTTTGATTTTTTAAAACCCCAAATCCCCCAATACTTTCAAGGAGCCATTAAAAGACAGATTGCCCATATGAACAACTTTTAATAAAATACAAACGTTTATAAATTTCATCAAACCCAAAGCAAATTTACAGAAATTTCCCTGACATCTGTTAATTTTTGATGTTGTTAGCAACCCAAGAAAGCAATTTGTTTAAGGGCAATATAAGCCCAAATTTACAAATTTTACAAAAGAGGTTTCCTCATACAACACATCCCCAGGCAGGGCAGACCCCTAAAAGGGAAATTTTTAGCTTTACGTCTTACAAAAACGTTTTAAAGGGTTTTTTTAATTGCTGTTAAAGATGAAAACCGTTCAAAAGAGCAAGCAAAAAAGTTTTTTTAACCTAAAATAACAAAAAGGGGAAATGTAAAATTAAACGGTTCCCTAACCAAATCTACCTAGGGGGCTTAAAACCTTATCACCCTTTTTTTGACAAATAAGAAAATTGTTTGGGGGGGGAGGGGAAAATCCAACCCCAAAACCTGGGTTCTAAAGGTTTACATCTCACAAATTTTAGGCTTGATGATTATTTAACAACAAAATACTTTTTAAAGGGGATTGCCCTAAGGTCAACAGGGGTTTAATGAGTTGTAGGGAAAGCGGGAAAAAAGTGAGAGACGTAATAAACATTAAAATTTGATAAAGAAGAAAAAAGCCGATAAACCGTTTAATGTACTTTTGTTTTTATTATATGATGCGCAGCTAAATATTAAAGGGAAAACAGTTTTGACTATTTATTATCCAAAATTTTTTTTCTTTTTAAAAAAAGCATGTCTGTTAAAGTTTACCCAAAAAGTACCTAAAACGCCAGAGTTCCCAAACGAAGAAAAATAGTAAAAAAGCCCTAACAAAAAAAACCCTTCAATTAACCAACATTACACAAATGCAACAAAAACTAGACAAGATTTTTAAAAAATACAGAAAACCCAAAACAAAGGGTATTCTGCGGGCCTTTAATGCTTTTTACCTATTTTTAATACTGGAGAAATCGACTATAAGTCCCTTTTAAAAAAGAAGGAACGTTTGTTGGTCCTTAGCACGCCATGGGGCGCACCCGCAGTTTTAAACCTCTAGGAGGTTTGTCTTTAGCTCTGGGTTCTGTTTTCTTTAAGCTGTAAGTGCGGCTGGAAAAAAAATTAAAAATTTAAACTCCAAAAGCACCACTAGGGTTTCAACTAATAACGGCTAAACTTATTTTTTTTAAAAATTTACAAAAAAAAAGGGCGCTTTTTGACTAAAACCCACAGGGATGAAAAATTTTAATTTCTTTTTTCGGGCCCAAATTTTTGATGACCACAAAAGACAAAATTTGATCTTCAAAAAAAGGGCCCGAGGACAATTTTTTCTCAACACCAACCCCGGCAAAAAAAAAGATGTTTAAAAAAAAAAAAAAACGAGACTTTAAACTCTGTTCTAAACACTACAGTAACAACATCGAAGGGCTTTTAATACTTTATTTTAAATTAGTCAAAAAGCAAAAAAAAGACTTTTTGATATTAATTCTGTTTAAAGCCGTTTTATTTTTTTAATTTTAAAAAAAATAATTTGGGTTTTTAGAAAAAAAAGACAGAAAGGCTAAGATATATAAAAAGGACCAGAGGGAATTGTTTAAAAGGAAATTGCGGGAGAGAGGGGTTTTATCAAGACACTAAATGATATTGATTTAAAGTAAATTGACCCAACAAAGGGAACAGGCAAGTGTTGTTTCATGCTTTTTCCAAAATTTCCCCCGGCAAAAAAACAATAGCCCCCCGCCATTTTTTAAAGTAATGTTAGTTTGTTTTAATCGACTATTTTAACAATAAAAGAAAAATCTAAAGTCGGGGTCTCGACTAAACAGCAAACTATTCTCTCTCAAATGCTTAACACCCGTTGGGCAACGAACTGTTTTACACATTTACGCTGCCGCTGAAGAACAAAATAAAGGGGCGGGGGTTTTGGTCAGAGGGCAAAGGGGTTTTTGAGTTTAAGTTTAAAAAAAGGCTAAGTAGAAACCGATTAAAAGGAAAGGGGCTTACTTTCCCCGCACCTGGGGAGGTTTTTCAAAAGAGCATTTTAAACAAAAAAATTCAGACGAAAAATTTTTTCATGGGGTTTGGTTTCTTGAAAAGGCTGCATAAAGTCCGCGAACCCCGCAAAAAGAGTGACTAACTATCGGCAAAAACGCAAAGATCTTTAAATTCAATGAATATCCCCTTTTCCTTTAGTGAAAACCAAAAGAACCCGTTTGAAGAACAAAACAAAACCCCAAAAAATGTTAATTATACACGTGGGGTGAGGAAAAAAAATTTGGTGCCAATTAAAAATGTCCAAAAAACAGCCCAACAATAGGGGAAAAACCCAAAAAAAATCCCTGTTGACTTTCCCCCTAAAAGGCTTCGCCAACAGGGGGCCCCCATTTCACATTAAAAAAAAACAATGAATAACTAATCAGCATACTTCAAAAATCTTTGGGAAACAAGAATTCTGTAAAAAGTTTAAAAAAGAATGCCATCTGGGTCAAGGGCCGGGGAGCGGGAAAATAAGAAACCTTGTAAAAAATTCTTTAACCCGTAATACAGAACTTTAATTTAAAAGCCCCCCCCCGGATCTAAAGTTATTTTAAAAAAACTCGAAACGGGTGCAAACAAGTCCATACGTAGTTTACTCAGACTTCGAGTCCTTAATTTTTTCCCTTTTGAAGGGCCAGCACCACCCAAAAAAATTTGAAAAAAAGCTTAATGATTTAAACATCCCGATTTGTTCAAATTTTCTTTTTTTATTGTTAGGTCGGTGGCGTTTATTTCGAACCAGAATTAAAGAGGGCCAGATGCGGGGTAAAGAAATTTTTCAAACGCAAAGCAGCAATGCCCTAAATTTGGGAAATTGTTTTTTAAAATTTTTTAATTTTATCTGAAAACATATGAAAGCCTGAACCCAACAACCCTTTTTTACTCAGCCACTCACTGTTGGGTTTGTGGTTTAAAGGGCCCCTCATCAGACCAGCGAATCCAACAGTAAGAACCCCGGGGCAAATTTTGTGAAAGTTCAGAGGGGCAAAAGCACAGTAAAATCAATCTTCAACTAAAAATTTGAACCCCAAAACATGGAAACTGCCCCTCTTTTTTCATAACTTGCGAGGTTTTCGACCTCATCTTATATTGCAAGCATAACCCCAAACCCTTTTAAGGGGAGAAAGCATTGGGACAGTCATCAAAAAATTTCATTGCTTTAAAAACAAAAAAAACATGCTTTTTTTGCTCAAACAACACATGATGGGATCATTTGAGTCACTGGCTATGTCCTTAAAGCCTGCCCCCCAAAAACGGAAAAATACTTTTTACCCAAATCTCCTTAGAAAGGGGGTTTTTCCCTTATGATACATTTAACAGGGGGGAAAGGTTTCTGAAGATACACTTTCCCCCAAAGGCGCGTTCTTTTCTAGTCTTTGAGGGAAGGGGCATTAGGAAATTTTGATTTTCCCACAGGGTCAAGGAAAAAGTGGGGAAAGTAGAAATGAAAACCGGGTTGGGGGGGGATCATTGGGTTCATAAAATTAATTGGGGCCTAAGGGGTTTTGGTTTGGGGACTTTTTGGAAAAAATTCCTCCCAAAAATTTAAACCCCCGGTTCCCGCGCATTCATTTTTCCCCGGATTTGGGGGCTTTTTTAAATTTCCCGGCTTCAATTATTTAAATGGCCAATTTACCAAAGTTTTAATAAAGGGGAAGAACCCCAAGCCCTTTAAGGGGGAATTTTTTCGGGCGCCAAAAAGGGCTAAACCCCAAACAAATACTTGGGGGGATATGTTTTTATTTAAAAGGGTCCAACTTCCCCCCCCCCCCCAAATCAAACCCAAACAGTTAATGGCTCAAATTCAACTTCCATTAAGAACTTTAAAAGGAACCAAAATGGCCGATCCGGAAAAAAATTTAAAGGCCCCCTTTTAAAGGGGGCCCCGAAACCAAGTTTTAACGGGGGCCTGAAAAACAAAACAAAAACGCGCCTTTCCCCCTTTCTAGAAGTTTTAAATTAAAATTTCCCCCTGAACTCCATGACCCGCATAATGACTACCATTGCAGCAAAAAAAGCTAAAGAGGGGGCCCCAAGAACCGCCTAAACTTGTGCCCAATTTTCGAGGCAAAAAAAATTTTGTCTTCATTACAGACTTCCCAACAATTTTATTTTAAAACTTTTTTTAAAAAATTAACGCTGCCCCTCGGGTAAATTCTTTTGACAAGAACATTTTTGAAACCATACCCCAAGAAGAACGCTGATCTAAGAACTAAATCCCCCAGATTTCCCTTCCCGAAAAAGACCCTTTTTAAGCGATGAACAAAACCCGTTTTTGGGGAAAAACTATGGAGAATCCGCACAAACGTAAAAAATGCAATTGGGTTTCCAAAGAGAACGAAGCAATTAAGCTAACTTCAAAACCCAATTATCAGGACTTTAGAAGATTTCATGACCGCTTTTTGGCCATAATGATGAAAAAAAAAAAAAGTCAAATTAAACAAACCCTTTTTAAATTGGGGTTTAACCGGTTTTTTTTTGAATTTTTCAAAGCTTTTAATGTTAGAGTTTCTTTAAGACTACTTTAACCCCGAAACCCGAGTCTAGATAAATTTTCACAGATACAGATAGGGTTTTTTATAGATTTTCCCTTGACGACCCTCTAAAAGACATGGAAACCGAAGTACTAAAGGGGAAGCGGGGTGGTTTCGACCATCTGATTCCCTAAAGATTTTGCCTTTGGGATTCAATTAAATAACAAAATTTTTAAGGGAAAAAGGAAGAATTATCTGGGAAAAGGGATCAAGGAGTATGTGGGGCTAAGGGCAAAATGTACCCGTATTTTTAAGCCAGGAGAAAAACATTAAGAAAGCAAAGGGGAAAATCTCGCAGCGTTGGGGCAGTCAAAAATATCACATGAAAAACTACAAAAAAGCATTTTTTTGGCAATAAGGGCTTTTCATCATGACAACGTAAAAAATGCGGGCTTTAAACTACATGAGAAAAACACAAAAGTTGGGAACAAAGGGGAATCATTAGACAAACAAACACAAAACGGGGGGTTTGTTAATCCGGGGTTTTTATATGCAATCGGGGAAATGGAGGGGCCGCATAAACAGGGTTTTAAAATTTTTCCCTCAACTTTTATTATAAGACCCTTATACCCAACCATTCCCTTTAAATCTTTTTTTCAAGTTTGCCCTTTACGAGTTCGAATTTTTTTATTATTTCAAGATAAATTTTTTTTCCCAATTTGGGGGTTTTTTTGGGTTTTTTGATCTGGATTAATTTTTGCAAAGCATTTTATTAATCCCCGAAAAAGTTTTCCCCTTTAAAAGCTTAAAACGCATGAAATGATTCCCGTATCATTTTCAAGGGGCTCTTTCCTTTTCCCTTCTTTTTCGTTCTGCGCTTCCTTCTGGCCTTCCCCTTTTAAAAACCCAAAAAATGTTTTTCTTTTAAAATTTAAATTTAAAACGGAAAATGGTCCCGGAATTTTCGCAGTTCGCCCCTTTACAAAAATCTTTGAGGGGGGTTTTTTGTTGTGTCATTTTTTTCGTAAAAAATACAAAGGGGGGATTCATCTTTACAATTTTTTTTATTTCAAATGGGGCAACAATCCAAACTGGATCTTTGCCCGATGCGAGTGCCCCTTCGGGTTTTCCACCGTTTAAAAAAGGACCCCTTTCTTTCAAACCCCAAAAGGGGAATAGTTTCTGGGGGTAAAAGGATCCCCTTTAGCAACATTTTTTTGTTTTTCTTTGGGTTGCTTGACGGTTTTTTTGCCCTTTAAATTCTTTATTATTCATTGCGGGGCAAAAATGAGGGCCCTCCCTTTTAACCCCCTTCTGGTTTGCGAGAATTGTCAATAAACTTTTCTGTGATACTGGTAGGAAAAAGTCTTTCAGCTAAATGGTTTGTTAAAGGGCAAATAAACCGGGATCTGGGGAACTTTCCTTTGGGTCCTTTTTCTAATGGGAACTCAGTTTAACAAAAATTTTAATCCCCTTGGCCCTTTTAAAATTTTTTTCCCCCATCGACTTGAATCATGCGGGGGAAAGTTAGGGGGCCCCTTTGTTGGGGAAATCTTTTTTTTTACGACAGCAACACAGAACAAAAATTTTTTTTTGGGGGGGTTTTGCAACTTTGGGACTTAACCATGTCAAAGACTGTGAGTCGTACCCAAAATTTTTTTTCGCCTAATCGTATCAGAGGTAAATTTTAAAATCCATTTGATGGGTCGTTTTGGGTTTTTGTTTTACAAAGTGCGGGCCCCTGTATTCGCCCAGGTGGGATGGGAAATAAAATTTGCCAAATCGCTTGTTTTGATAACCAATTTCCTTTGCTGTTTGTTCACTGACTCCCGTTTTCTTTGGGTTAGCTTTTTATTGCGGATACCCTTCCAATATTTCCCTTTTGGGGAATAAAATTTTTTTTCATTTTTTTTTCAGCCAAAATTATGGGCAACAAAAAAACCCCAAAGGTTTATACCCAAAAGGGAATAAACCCCGATTACTTGCATCTTTTTTTTTTCCCCGAAGGTTGATAAAAAGTCCTGGGAAATTTTGGGGGGGGCAAGTCTGGGCTGGGTTTTCCTTTACTAGATAATATTTTTTTTATTGCTTGACAAAAAAAAATGGTTTAAACTGCAAAGCCCCCGTTTTTTCAGTGTTTCATTAATAAAATCAAAATGCCCCCAAATCTCCGCTTTTTAAAAGGCCCTCTTTTGCAGCGCTAGTTGCCCAAAGCTTTGTTTTTGTCCCTTTTTTTCTCGCCGGCTTCCCCAGTTTTTCTAAAATGCGAAATTACTTCCGCTAAAAGCAAGCCAATTTAAACCCCCCGCCGCCTATATTTAAAAGCAGTGAACCAATTTTTTTTAAATGTAAATTTTTTCTTACAAATTTTTAAATTTTCCCGGAATTTTTCCTTTTCTTTTACTATAAAAACTTCGTGGGAACCGAACTGGGAATGAAAACAATCAGCTTTGCTGAAACCTCAAAGGCTAATTTTCCAAGATCTGCTGGTTTTTAAATTTTTACAAACTTTTTTAAACCAAACCTTGAGTAACCAAAACTTGTCCCCCCAAAAACAGCAGAAAGGTAAAACAAGGGTTTGGGAACATTTTTTTTTGGGCTCATTTTTTTTAAAAAAAAATTTTAAAAAAAAAAATTAAAAAAAATGAACATGAGATCTCCTACAGCTTTCGGGGGCCCAAACCTTCCAACTTAAAGAATGACCCAAACGAAGACCAAGCATTTTCCCAAAAAGGAGAGGCTGTATTCTTTGGCCCAAGTTTGGGAAAAAAAAAACAGTTCCTCGGAACGAAATCACAAAGAACAAATTTAACAGAAAGTCGCCACAAGACAATTTTAAAAATATCATAACAGGTATGAAGCGCAGCGGGGCTAAATGGTGAAAAAATGTGGGGGAAACGGTTTTAAATTTGTACACTAAACTAGTCAGTAGATTTGCCCCCCTTTATTCGAACAAAAACTTACGATGTTTAAAAAGCAAGATCCAAATTTAAAAAAAGCCCTTAGATCCCCTAGATTTTATTTATACTATAATTTGGGAAAATAGTTATCGCCATTAATCATGGGATTAATTTAAAATTTAATCCTTTTTTTTTTAGAATTTATTTCCCTTCAAAATGAACCCATCTGGAAAATCAAACAGAACCAAAATACTGAATCAAAGGGGGAAAGTAACCAAGCCCAAAAAACAGCAGAAAACGCTGAATCCCGGGGGTGGCCATTTAAAATCCAGGGGGTGTTGAAGCAGGAAAAAAATTTGCAGAGTTGAACCGGGCAAAAAAAATTAATGTTTCAAAAAATAACTCAACATGAAAAAACAAAACACCCCCCACGCCAAACAAGGGTTTATTCAATGCCAGCATAAAAACCCATGTGAAAACAAGGCCCCAAAGTCCCTTTATGGAATATTAACTTTAAAAATGTTGCCATTTTTGGCGCCATTGCTGGGTGTTGGGGCGTTATTTGGTTTTTAAAATAAAATAACCGATGGCAAAAAGAAACAAAAGCAACAAAAAAAAACCGGAAAACCCTTTAAAAAACAGAAAAAAAGACAACCCCACGCCAAAACCCCCAAAAAACAAAGCATCCTTTTGATCCATTTATATGGAAAATAAATTTTTTAAAATTTTTTTTTAAAATTTTGTCATGGCGTTTAAAAATGATGAACAATAAAAAAAGAAACCGGGGTCAAAAAAAAAAACATTTTCCCTAGACCCCAATTTTTAAAACAAAGCGGTTGCTTTTGGGGTGTAAACCTTCCCTTTAAAAATCTATCAAGGAAAGCAAACAAAAACCCTCCCCAAAGATGAACCCCTTTTTTTTAGGGGTTTTGGTACTATTATTAACATCTCCCATTTTAAAAAAAAACATAGCTTTTGGGGATTTTTTGATAATTAAAAAATAACTTAAAAGAACCCTTTGGGTTTAACTTAAAAGGGTGACTTAATCAAGAAATTAACAAAAACTTGATCAAAAACCCTTTTTAAGAACTTAATTAAAACTTGAACAAGAACTTATTAAAAACTTGGGGCAACAATTAAAAACTTAAAAGTAACTTAAAATAAAACTTGGGGATAACTTGAGGAAAAAAATTAAAGGAACCCAAATTAGAAGAAAATTAAAAATAAGAACCCTTTAGAAAAACTTTTTAAAAAAATTTGAAGGAACTTGAGTGTGTGCATGCGTGGGTGGGGGGTGGGGCAGGTGGGGGGGGGGGGGTTTTGGGATGCGGGGGGGAGGGCAAAAAAAACAACAAACACAAACCAAAAAAACAAAAAACCCTTCCCGGGGGGGGGGTGGGGGGGGCGGCGAGCGGGGGTAGGCCAAAAAACACAACAAACAAAAAAATGGAAAATTCTGGCCCTTTTTTGCTTTGTTTACTAAACAGGTTTTTGTCTCCGGGGCGCAACCTCAACAACCCCCAAAGGAAACACATAGGGGCGTTTGGGGGGCCAGGTTGGGCCCCTGAGCTTTTTCAGGTGCTCCCGCTTTGCCCGTCAAGCATCACATAAAGGGGCGTTTTTAACCTAGTTTTTCCCCCGGCTTTTTCAGGTGCTAAAAGCTTGGCGGCAAGCGATCACAAAGGGTTTTTGGGCCTAGTTTCTCTTCTCCTCTTTCTCAACCCCGGGTTGCAACTGGCTTTTGGGAGAGTTTCAGCAATTCTGCTGTACCAGCTTTTTTTGGGGGCCCCTAATCGCCAGTATAGTACATCCTCATTGTTATTTAGAGCCTTTATATTAAAAATTTGTGGCCACCACAAATCCTCTCCATAAATGGTAATGTACTAAGGTCCGGGCCCAGCCCTATCTATTTTGGGCCCAAACCCCCCCCAAAAACGCCATCCAGTTTGGGGGGGGGGGAGGGGGGGGGGGGTTAATTTTTAAAGGTTTTTCGGGTTTGGACACAGTTCAATTTTTCCCGATTCCTAGCTTGGGGGAAATTAGGATAGTTTTTTTAAAAAAAAAGCCCGAAAGTTTAATGATTTCCAATCAAAAAAATCGGAAAATATTTACCTGCGTCTTAAAAAAATAAACCCCATTTGATGCGTTTTTTGTTTTTTTTAAAAATGCTTGGGCTGTCCAACCACCCCAACAAACAAACCCCCGTAGGATTGTTTTGCTTTTCCAGCTTTCAACAATGCACGCCCCTTTATTAAAAAAGGGGAAACCCCCTTTATCGATAGTCAAACACATAAATTGGGGGAAAATTTGGGTTATTTTGTTTACAATATTGGGCCTTCAACGTTTTTATTTCCTTGAACCAACAAACCTTTTAAAAAAAGGTTTGTCCATTTCCAAACAGTCGGTTCACTTTTTTCTTTTTCTGTTCCCTTTTAGGAAAGCAATACTTTTTTTCGGGGGGGTTTTGGCGCAACGAACATGCTTTTACCTCGTTCTTTTTTTTAACCCTTTCTCTAACATGCAAGTATGGGAAAAATTGGGTGTTTAATGGGGAGAGCCTGCTTTCAGTAAACGGGGAGCCATTTTTTAGAATAACAAAACCAAGCCCAAAAACACCCGCGCAATAAAAAACGTCCTACCTCCGGGTGCATAGAAGAATGATGAAACCGGGGTTTTGGGTTTCTGGGCAGGGAGCGCTGGGAGCGCCCTCACGCGGGGGAAAGCCCCGAGAAAGCTGAAGGGTTAATTTTTGCAATGCCAGGCCCGGGGTGAGGGGGTGGGGGGAGGGGAGAGCGGGGGGGGCAGTATTGATTTTTTGGCCCCCCCCCCCTCAGTTTGTCAAGGCCCTGAGGCGCGCGCCCCGCGCCTTTTAAAGAGGTCGTTCCGTGCCCCCGTTGGGGGTGTTGTGTGTGTGTTGTGAGTGGGGTGTGGTGTGTGGTGTGTATTTTGTGTGTGTGGGGGTGTGTGGGTGTGTGTGTGTGTGGCTTTCGCCCCAATTTACAACATGTAAGTCCGTCTGGTGGGGCCTCTCTCTCTGTAATTTTTGTTCCCCTGTCTTTTCTGTCTGTCCCGTCTGTCCTGTCTGTCTTTTGTCTGTCCCGTAAATCTGTCTTCTGCTTCGTCCCGTTTTTTCTTTCCCCATGTGTGTGGTTTGAAGTTTGCATACTTTCGGCGTGGGAATTTCCTGGTGTTGGGGTGTGGGCATGGTGGGGTTGTGTGGGTGTGCGCGCGACGTATTTTGTGGGAAAAGCAGAAAACGAAAGCCTATAGCCCCTGTCCCAAAAAGAAAAAATCGGGGTGGCGCACCCTAACCTGTGGCAAGGGTTTCGCTCCCTTATGGCGCCATAATTACAGGGCCCTAGGGTCCGTCCGGGGGACTGCCTGCCACAAACCCCAAGCCCTCTAATTAGGGGTAGTGTCTCAGCCAAGTTTTAGTTTGGTGACTGTCTCCGCAAAAATGATGGTATTGAAAATGACTGTATGCGCGAAAATGATTAGGAAAACATAGTTTGAAGTCTTACTTGTCAGAGAACAGGGAAACCTTTATTCTGGGCCACTTTCGCCCGAAAACTGGTTTGAGGGCGAAGGTGGCCCAGAATGAAGGTTTCCCTGTTCTCTACCCGCAACCCCAGGATCACGAGTCCGGCGCTGAGCTATTCCGCCCCGCCGCCCCCCCCCCCCCCCCCCCCTCCCCCTTGATAAGAGTTCAACTCTGGGGACTCCTGCCGCTGAACTACCACACAATGTTCCTGTGTGTGGCTGTGTTTGGTGTGGAAGGAAGGAGCGGTCTGGAAGTGACGTCACTGTGAAGGTATGAGAGATGAGACCATAAACAAGCGGAGGATGGGGAGGGGGGGGTGGAGGAAGGGGGAGGGGGAGGAAGGGAGGGAGGGGGAGTACAAGGAAGGAAAAAAGTCAGAATTGCTTATCATATTTTTGCCTCAAATGTTAGAACTGTGAGTTATGTCTGCCTCTGGTTTCGGTTCTCCGTGTGTGTGTGTGGGTGGGAGGGCGGAAGGGGTGATGTGTATGTGTGTGTGTGTGTGTGTGTGTGTGTGTGTGTGTGTGTGTGTGTGTGTGTGTGTGTGTGTGTGTGTGTGTTATTGCAACATTGCAAATTTTCTGGGAATTACAAGAGTTAGCATGACCAACTCAACAGAACGACAATGTTAAGATTTTTCCCACCATGCCCAGGGAAAACATGCAGTTTATATTTTCATCAATATTCAATGGTTTTTAAATGACGTTTTCTTAGAAATTTCAGCACTTGCTGCTATTCCTTCAGACACTGATAAAAGATATATTGCATTAGACTGCATTCAAATAGTGTATCAAATATCAAGTTGCTTTCCGTCACGATCAGATTATGTAATGCAATTTCTATCGAGCTGAGCTGGATATATGAATAAATGTATTACATTACGAAACTAAGATAGACTAGACTACATATAGATATGGCTGCCGAATATAGCGAGTAGAAGATGATATGAATTTATCAATTCAATGAACCAAACGTGTAAGATAGCTTTAAAATAGCAGAGATAAAACTGTTTCAACAATAGCAGGCCTTTAAAATACCATAGGAACATACTGCGAATTTTTTCATTATTGACAAACTGTAATTATTTTTTCATTTTTGCCAAACTGATCAAAATTAGGGCATTTTTACGGAAATGTCCCAAATTGATGCCTCAAATACTGTAAGCCATCATGTGTGTTCATCAAATTATTTCATACCGTAAAGTCACTTTGCTGATGAATCACACTTACACCACGTGGGTGCCCTTGGGTCAAGAAATAAGGAACTGAGTGGAAGATAGGGTGGGCTTGGTGTGTATGTGTGTGTGTGTGGGGGGGGGGGGGGGTCACAAGGCAATGAAGAAATAACTGGTCAAGAAACGAGAACATGCAATATCGTCTGCTTCTTGCCAGAGCTAACTGCCCACGTACAATGCTTGCTTGCTCTTTTTCTTTTCAATCGCTTTCTTTGTTCTTTTTCTCCTGGGATCACTGCCAAGTGTGACATGTTTGATCCATAGACTGGAGTTCATCGTTCAACAGAAGAACTTGTCGTTGTTGTTAGAAATATGAATTATGTACATGCCCCTTCTCCTCCCCTGTCTATCATTTTATTTTCCTGCAGGCATTCATTGCAAGTGAGTCCAATAGGCATATTGCCTTTCTTGTTATTTCGTCCAGAGAATAGAGTTCCACGTGAGCCAAATATGCAGTTGTCTCTCTTTTTATTGTGAGAATAGAGTTGAAAGTGATTCATATAGGCAAATTCGCTCTCTTACTAAAGCATCAAGAGAATAGAGTCCATGTGAATCAAATAGGCAAATTACCCCTCTTGTTATTACTTGAAGAAAGCAGAGTTCCACGCTTTACCATGTCTATAATGAAAACTAACAACTGAAATAAAAGATCGTAATTGAGGGGTTGGGATGAGAAGGGGGTGGGTGGGAGAGAAAAGAGGTGTCCGGTGGTTCGGTGGAAAGGTCAAATCGTGTTTTCAAAACCAAATCAATTGTGATGACAGTTTTCGTTAACTTCGATGATTTGTTTCAAATTGTGTTGTCCTGCATTCTAATGACTTGAGGGTTAAAAAAAAACCTTCGTACCTAGTAAATATTTAGTATTCCATCTCTGCTAAGGTTGTGAAACCTCCTGATGACGCAAAATAATCTGTTATATAGTTTTGCACTTTTTAAAAAATTCAAAGTTGTGAAGAGATGAGTATTTTTTTTAATCCAAAGAAGGTCAAATGCATTCGACTTCACACTTAGAACATTCGTCTTATTATCATTTGCAAATTAAATACCTGTAACAAAAAAAAAAAAAAAGCAAAACAAAAATAAAAAAATGAACACCAAAAACCAAATAATGAGTCAAACGTATTATTAGACTTCACACTTTCAAAACGCATCTAATTATCATTTGCATGTGAGATATACACACCTACCATTTCTATGGCCCTCTGGATTTCAAGCACATGTGTTGTCTTTTTTAAAATTTACATTGTTGCCATTGTTAAAGCGACAACAATAAAACAAACTTCGGTGTTTGATTTTTGTGGTGTGTCTTGAAACTGTGCAGTGACGAAATACGCGCGCAGGCGCACTAGAGAG
>JAFLJL010017028.1:55000-57500 GCA_018398815.1 Conus ventricosus
ACTGGTGTCATTCAAACTCAATGGTCATACACCCAGCCAAAACCAAATCTATGATTATAGCTACCCGCCAAAAACACCAGTTGACTCCTCGTTGCCTAAAACTTCAGTTGAATGGCACTTCTATCGAGCAGGTAGACGAGCATCGTGTTTTAGGGTTAACGATAGATAAAGAATTGAAATGGCAATCTCATCTAAATAACGTATGCAAGGTAGTCTCAAAACACCTTTTCCTGTTATCTCAATTAAAGCGCTACGTCAACAGTAATGTGCTTAAACTTTTCTTCAATGCACACATAATGTCACGTATAAATTTCGCCTCAACAGTGTGGGACGGCAGTAGTGACATCCACAAAAAAAGGCTGAATTCTCTCCATAGACGTGCAGCAAAGCTACTCCATCCAGCTGTATCTCTAACAACAGACGAAAAACTAAAAGCGCTGAACATACTTCCTCTGAATAGGCAATTGGAATTCAACAAGGCATCATTTATGTTTACAATCTTGACAGATACTATGCCATGTTATATCAATGCCCTTTTTACAAGATCGAACAGCTTTTCTGGCTCGACGAAATTCCTTCTTCCCTACCCACGCATTGATCTATACAAAACAAGCCTAGCTTACTCTGGACCATATGTCTGGAACTCACTTCCACCGAATCTACAAAACATGAATACTTTAAAACCTTTCAAGGAACATTTGCATAAACATTTTATGTCTCAGTAGTTAAATTATTCGATTACAATGATTAGCGTCCATTCGCTAAGTCTTCTGTGAACCATACTTTGAATAAATCGTCTCAACATAAAACCTACTCCGTTAAAATCGCTCATCCCCACTCCCACTCTGTCTACCATCCCTTTTCTCCTCCCCCTACCTACCATTCTCTCTTCCCCACCCTCCTCTGACCTCTCTCTCTCTGTAGTGTTTGTTTGTTTGTTTGCTTGTAAGTTTCCTTTTGTTTTACCATCCCCCATCTCATTAGTGCTTTTATGAGCAGTTTGCTTATCATTGTAGAATTAGATTATCATGTTGCTATGTTCAATTGTCTGTATGAATGATATGTGCTGAAATAATGTATGCATGACAAGGACAGATTGTAAGACTAGGCTTTGGCCTAAAATCTTCATCCTTGGGTATTAAAGATCAATCACCAGCCGCCGTGGCGAAGTGGTTAACGTCGCGGACTCCCGGCTGGGAGGTCGTGGGTTCGAATCCCATCAGAAGTCATGTGGGTTTTTCTCGCCCCGACCGGCTCCTACCCAGAGTTGAGTTTGCTGCGGACTCAGTTGGGAAGACTGGGACCACACAGTCGAGTTTCATCCACTTAATGGATGCGTTTCTGAGAGTGTTGCTCAAATTTCATGACCAACACTGCAGGTGCCTGTATCTCTCGGGCCTGGTTGACGCCGGGATATATTATGAAAGGAAGCGTAGAGTACAGCCCTGTCATGTAGTCTCAGACCGAAACGGAAATCCGTAGCATCATCTTAATCATCCTCATTCTCATCGATCAGCATTTTAAAAAAAATGTCTCAAATTCTGTGGCCCTTCATGCCCTGCTCTCATGGTGACCTCAATTTCGATGTCCTCTCCACGTCTGTGACCTTGGTTTGGTTCCGTCGAGGTCACCGGTATCGGCGAGTCCATGGGGGCTGTCGTTGGACGGACGTGGTGGCGCCCTCCGGAGGGAGAGCTCACTCACGCCGGCTCCGCGACTAAGCAATTATTGTCGTCAGTAGGGGGCTTAGTAGGTGGTGTCCTGCGTATGTTAGATCAGAAAAGGCGCCACTGAACACCACCGAAGTGACTCGGCAGCAGTGCAGTGTCTCCTCCGGTGGGTTGCCTCTTGACGACTTGACATTGACTGCTTCCTGTGGATTGCCGGTGCCGGTGTCGTATATAATACTGTCGCTCATAAAATCGTGTCGCAGCGACAGTATTTCCCGGGAAATACTGCATTTTATGGACAGCTACAATATTCTATGGGACATTTTTCGTGAAAAGTTGTCGCGCGACATTTTTTTCCAGCAATTATTGTCGCTGCAACAATATTTCACGTGAAATGCTATCGCTGCGATACAATTCCACGGCGACAGTATTATATACGACACCCGGGGCTGCGGCGGGGCCGACCGGGCTGTGGCTATGGACGGGGTGTCGGAATGAGCGGCGTGGGTGCACTGCCTCTGAGGTGGCGCAGAGAGTGGGACAGCAAAAAAAAAAAAAAAAAAAAAAAATTAAAAATCAATCAATCAATCTCTCTCTCTCCTCACTCTGTGTGTCTCTCTTTCTCTCTCTGTTGCTCTCTCTCTCTCACTTTACCTCTGTCTCTCTGCCCCCCCCCCCTCTCTCTCCTTTCCTCTCTCTCCCTCTCTCTCTCTCTCTCTTTTCTCCCTCCCTCTCTCCCCCCCTCTCTCTCTCCCTCCCTTTCTCTCTCCCTTCCCCCCTCTCAGTCTCTGTCTCTGCTCTCTCTCTCTCCTCTCTCTCTCTCTCTCTCT
>JAFLJL010017028.1:60000-68885 GCA_018398815.1 Conus ventricosus
TGTGTGTGCCATGGATGTTTGGTCTGACTTGTGTCGGACATCTGTGTCCTATCTGTGTGTGGTCTCTCTCTCTCTCTCTCTCTCTCTCTCTTCTCTCTCTCTCTCTTCTCTCTCTCTCTCTCTCTCTCTCTCTCTCTCTCTCTTCTCTCTCTCTCTCTCTCTCTCTCTCTCTCTCTCTCTCTGTCTCTCTTTCTCTCTCTCTCTCTCTCTTTTGCTGTTTGCCGATGATATTGTGTTGTTATCTGAAACTGTTATAGGTTTACAAACTCAGCTGAATAGTTTATACTCTGCTGTGCAAAGGCTTGAGCTTAAGGTAAATATGGACAAAACAAGTGTTTTAGTTTTCCGTAAAGGTGGCTATTTGGCTGCATGTGAGCGATGGGTTTATGGTTCATCAAAATATCGGTTGTAAACGCATATAAGTACTTGGGTATTTATTTTTCCACGAAGCTCAGCTTTACTTTTGCATGTCAAGACCTTATGAGCAGAGGCAAACGCGCCATTATGAGTGTGTTAAATGTTTTGTACAAGTTTGAAAACAGTTCAGCTGAGTTATTTTTCAAGTTGTTTGATGCACAAGTTCAGCCAATAGTTCAGTATGGAGCTGAGATTTGGGCGTTTGAAACAGGTCATGAAATTGAAACATTGCACTGTTTTGCCATGAAACGATTTTTGTGTGTGGACAGACGTACCCCAAATGACTTGGTCTATGGTGAACTTGGTAGATTTCCCATTTACATCAATTCATACTTCAAAAGCATTAAATATTGGCTCAAACTGATACAGATGCATTGTGACAGACTACCTGCACAAGCATACAAAACGCTGTATGACTTAGATGCAAGAGGTAAAGTTACTTGGGCAACGAATATTCGAAAATGTTTATGTAGTTATGGTTTTTCATTTGTATGGCTAAATCAAGGTGTGGGTTGCGTCCCAAGTTTTTTGGCCTGTTTTAAGCAACGCATGATAGACTGTAGGTGGCAAGATTGGGATTGTCATATCCAAAGTAGTGACATATTCTCTATGTACAGACAATTTAAAATGAACTATTCAGCAGAACCATACATTGGAATAGATATGAATAGATTTATAAAATGTGCTTTAACAAAGTTTAGATTAGGTGTCTCTGACATAACAGTGCATAGTCAGAGGTATAAAAAAGATAAAAGGTCTTTGCTGTGCCCTATGTGTGGATCCGGTGTAGAGGATGAAGTCCACTTTGCGTTGTGTTGCCCAGCACTAAATGATTTGAGAACAAAATATATTCCTGCCAAGTATTATAGCAGACCATCATTATTTAGTTTAATCTTACTTTTGTCGTCGAGAAATGTAGCTACTATGAATAATTTTTCTATGTATCTGTATAAGTCGTTTAAACGGCGGAGCACTATAATATAATATAGCATGATGCTGTTGTAACTGATGTAAATATCAGGCATATGTTTTATACTGTTTATGTACACTAAAGTGCGTGAAAAGTTCGCATTTAGTTTTGCATATTTCCCCTTCAAATGGGGCTTTGGCCTTTTCTTGAATAAAATATCGTTATCGTTATCGTTCTCTCTCTCTCTCTCTCTCTCTCTCTCTCTCTCTCTCTCTCTCTCTCTCTCTCTCTCTCTCTCTCTCTCTCTCTCTCTCTCTCTCTCTCTCTCTCTCTCTCTCTCTCTCTGTGTGTGTCGTGTGTGTGTGTGTGTGTGTGTGTGTGTTTGCCTGTGTATCGGTGGTGGTGGTGGTGGTGTGTGTGTGTGTGTGTGTGTGTGTGTGTGTGTGTGTGTGTGTGTGTGGTGTGTTGTGTGTGTGTGTGTGTGTGTTTGCATTAGTATGTGTATGTGTGTATGTGTGTGTTTGCCTGTGTATCTGTGGTGTGTATGTGTGTATGCGCATGCGTGCACTTGCGTAAGTACGTGTGTGCATGTGTTTGTGTGTGTGTGTGTCTGTGTGTGTCTGTGTGAAAGAGAGACACAGACAGAGAGACACAAAGAGAGACACAGAGTGTGTGTATCTGTGTCAGTAAGTGAATGCGTGCACGTGCTTGTGAGTGCATGTGTGTGTGTGTGTGTGTGTGTGTGTGTGTGTGTGTGTGTGTGTGTGTGTGTGTGTGTGTGTGTGTCTGTTTGTGTGTGCATGTGTGAGTGTGTGTGTGCATGTGTGCTTGGGTGCGTGCATACATGTGTGTGCATGTTGTGTGTTGTGTGTGTGTGTGTGTGTGTGTGTGTGTGTGTGTGTGTGTGTGTGTGTGTGTGTGTGTGTGTGTTTGAGTGAATATGAAGAGAGGATACAGAAAAGGGGGGGTGGAGGTAAGGTACTGGGGGACGGGAGTAGGACGGAGCGCGAAGAGGCTATCCTGCATATAAAGCCAGTGGGTGTCTTCTTTCTGAACGATAGCACGCTATCAGCACGGCAGCATTACCGCTGATGCTCAAGGCACAATTTAGGTTTTGGCAACATGTCAAGCACCCAGACAGTTGACTGGAATATTGAAGGTGCAGCTTGGCTGCAAAGTGCACATCTTGTGGACATCTTGATCCCACGACAATTTGTGTGGGGTAAGAGTACGGGAGGGGGGGAGGGGTGGATGGGATGTGGGTGGATGGATGTGGGTGGATGGTGTGGGGGATGGATGTGGGTGGATGGGATGTGGGTGGATGGATGTATGTTTTTCAATGTCTGTCTAGACGGCGTGTGAGGCAAACATGTTTGTGTCTCTGGATGTTTTCGTCTTCCGTCTGCCTCGAGTCTGTGTCTCTATCTGTCTGCATATGCGTGTGTGTGTGTGTGTGTGTGTGTGTGTGTGGTGTGTGTGTGTGTGTGTGTGTGTGTGTGGTGTGTGTGTGTGTGTGTGTGTGTGTGGTGGTGTGTGTGTGTGTTTGTGTGCGTGTGTGTATGTGTGTGCGTGCGTGCGTGCGTGTATGTGTATGTGTGTGTGTGCATGCGTCTATGTGTGTGAGAGAGAGAGAGTATGTGTGTGTGTGTGCGTGTGTGTGTGTGTGTGTGTGTGTGTGTGTGTGTGTGTGTGTGTGTGTGTGTGTGTGTGTTTGCATGTGAGAGACAGACAGACAGACAGACAGACAGACAGATAGACAGGCAGACAGACGGACAGAGAGAGACAGAGGCAGAGACATAGAGAGAGGAGGGAGAAAAGAGTCTGACCGCTTGTCTTTCAGCCTGTCTTCCTGTGTGTTCAAGTGAGTCCCTCCATGACAATGACATCAGAGAAGCTATACTTCCATCAATCGACAAGCTTTTTACAGTTCAACCCCTCTATGACAGTGACATCTGTCACTGTATAAGACAGTAGACAGGGATATATGTATGAATATATCCCCCTTTATAACCACCCCTTCCCCTTTTACCTGAGAGTACGAACGCCACACAACAAACACACAGACAAAGGAAATATGGTGCACAAACAGAAAGCTTTATTTGCATTCACACACGCACTCTCACCCACAGAATGGCAGATGAAGCACCAAGACCTCTATATCCAACACACCCAGGTATTTTTCTCCACACGAAAAAAAAACAACAGACAAAAAAAAAAACCCAAAAGAATCCAACTATACTAACACCAATACACGACCATCAGCGCATGGCCCCCTTTTGCATACCTGTGCACGCTGCACATTCACATATACCCTTCCCTCAGGAGGCACACACACACACACCTCAGCCACTGAAGGCCAATACCAGAAAGGACAAGGTTGAATTATTACATCACCTGGTAACCCCAGGCTGAAATATCAAACAAGGTTGATACCTCATAGAACCTGAGATGCCACGCGATGTTTTTCCCAAGCTGTATTCCGTATGCTAATTTTTTATGTACCGATGTCAGACTATCCGTACACCCAAGCTCAACCTCCAAAATATTCAAATTGTTCAAGTGACCCGAAACCCAATGTTGCACTTTAAGTACTTCATTCAAAGTCTCTGGCGGGTACTTGACACACGCAAAAAAAACACAACAACTCCCCTTCCAAAAAAAAAAAAAAAAAAAAAAAAAAAAAAAAAACCGGCACCACAGCGTTTCCCAATATAATCACGTAAACGTCCGGCTCCGTTTCACGACGCCCTCACACCAATGTACCACCCAAAACCCAAGACCTGCACTGAAGCGCTTGAAATGAAGCAGCAGGAATAAAGACGTGATGCATCGAAGAGCGCGGTCCCCTTCTCACCGGGCACCAACTACACTCGCACATCACACGCAGATAGTATACCGCAGTGAGCCCTTAAGATGCTTGACCACCTGAAGCAAAGATAGAGCTGAAGTCGGAGGAACTGCCACACTCGGACTGCGGAAGGAACGAGACGGCGTTCCGACCGGAACGCACCCTGCCGGCTCCAGGTGTGTCCTCACTCCAGGCAGAGGAATGAGCAGGGATGACAGTGGAGGTGACACTACCCCTCAACCCGAGAGGCGACCCTCACGGATTTGCTGTGTAGGGGGAGGTAAAGAAACTCGCCGGAACCTTGGACAAAAACAGGAACGACACACAGTGGACGACACCCTCAGTCGCCGGGACACTGCCAGGCAGCCAACGCCCTGGTACATGCAGAACCCGCCGCTGAACACCGAAACACCGATAAACTCTGGTAGCCAAACCTTCAAAAGTCGGTCGAGGGCATACCGCGAACCCCTGCCCCAACGGCAGAAACAAAACATGAGCACGAGGCCAACCCAACCTTCGCGGATAACGCCTCAATTCGTACTGACTTGCAAACACACGACGACACTCCGAATTCACCTCGGAAACTCACAAGACAGCACTCACATTCACGGAATTCCCCACTCACATCGAAGAACTCCATTTTCACGAGTGTTCGTTTATACACGTAAAAACCCACTATTCCGACGAGTCTAATGTTCTCCTTCCCCCCCCCCCCCTCCAAGAGTTGACAGGGAAGCAAACTCCCGGCAGGAATCACGCACTTCACGGCCACTGCCAACCTGGCAATGGACGGGCCACACTCCACAATTGTCACTGAGGCAACCTATATCAGTTCGTGCGTGACAACATCAGAGAAGCTATACTTCCCATCAACCGACAGGCTGTTTACAGTTCAACCCTCTGTGACAGTGCCATCAGAGAAGCTATACTTCCCATCAACCGACAGGCTGTTTACAGTTCAACCCCTCTTTGACAGTGACATCAGAGAAGCTATACTTCCCATCAACCGACAGGCTGTTTACAGTTCAACCCTCTATGACAGTGACATCAGAGAAGCTATACTTCCCATCAACCGACAGGCTGTTTATAGTTCAACCCCTCTTTGACAGTGACATCAGAGAAGCTATACTTCCCATCAACCGACAGGTTGTTTACAGTTCAACCCCTCTATGACAGTGACATCAGAGAAGCTATACTTCCCATCAACCGACAGGCTGTTTACAGTTCAAACCCTCTTTGACAGTGACATCAGAGAAGCTATACTTCCCATCAACCGACAGGCTGTTTACAGTTCAACCCCTCTATGACAGTGCCATCAGAGAAGCTATACTTCCCATCAACCGACAGGCTGTTTACAGTTCAACCCCTCTTTGACAGTGCTTTGTTTGTCAACGTCATTGGCGGTAACTAGCACCCTCTCTTTCTGCATTAGGCTGTTTATAGTTCCACCCCTTTCTTCCCTGCTACCACCCTTCCACCCAGCCCCCTCACTCTCTGTCTCTCTGTCTCTGTCTCTGTCTCTGTCTCTCTGTCTCTGTCTCTCTGTCTCTGTCTCTCTGTCTCTGTCTCTCTCTCTCTCTCTCTCTCTCTCTCTCTCTCTCTCTCTCTCTCTCTCTCTCTCTCTGCGTGTGTGTATGTGTGTGCGTGTTTGTGTGTGTGTGTGCCTGTCTGTCTGTCTGTCTGTCTGTCTCGTCTGTCTGTCTGTCTGTCTCTTTCTCTGTCTCTGTCCCTGTCTCTGACTCTCTCTCTCTCTCTCTCTTCTCTCTCTCTCTCTGTCTCTGTCTGTCTGTCTGTCTGTCTGTCTGTCTGTCTCTTTCTCTGCTCTGTCCCTTCGTCTCTTACTCTCTCTCTCTCTCTCTCTCTCTCTCCTCTCTCTCTCTCTCTCTCTCTCTGTGTGTGTGTGTGTCTCCGTGTCTCTGTCTGTCTGCCTGTCCGTCTGTCTGTCTCTCTCTCTCTCTCTCTCTCTCTCTCTCTTCTATCTATCTATCTATCTAGCTCTAGCTCTAGCTCTCTCTCTCTTCTCTCTCTCTCTCTCTCTCTCTCTCTCTCTCCTCTCTCCTCTCACACACACACACACACACACACGAACTGAAGAAATCACACACACACACACACACACACACACACACACACACACACACACACACACACACACACACACACACACACACACACATCACCGGGAACCCAAGCAAAATCTATGTGCTATCCAACAGATTTCAAAGAGATGTATAAGTCAAATAATTTGGTCAGTTGAGGGTGCTTAAGGTTATAGTCAGCAATCCTGCAAAGCAGCAAGGGAGTCTAACAGAATGAGGTCTTCTCTCAATGTTTTGATTGACACATTTGAAGAGCCAGGACCGACGCTGTGAGCTCAGCAATGCCGATGGAGCTGTCAGAGGGAATGTGTATTGAACACTCACATGAAAGCTTTGAACAAGCTCATAAGAGAGCCGAATATACCCTTGAATGAGAGAGAGAGAGAGAGAGAGAGACAGAGACAGATACAGAGACAGAGAGAGAGAGAGAGAGAGAGAGAGAGAGAGTGAGTAGTAGGGTGAGGGACTTCTCACCCCCTAAAGCAGGAGGAGGCAGGAGGAGGGATGACGTCAGTGCCTTAGGGACGAATCACATGACCGAGGATGCTCGGTGATGACATCGAACGATCCATGTGAGGTCCCTATTGCTAGACCCTACGGGCGATTGCATTGCGCTGATGCAATCAGCTGTAAAAAAAACGTAAGACTGGTTATAGCGACTCGTGTTGTTTTGTTTTCTTAGGGACGAATCAGATAGACCGAGATGCTCGGTTGATGACATCGAACGATCCATGTGAGGTCCCTATTGCTAGACCCTACGGGCGATTGCATTGCGCTGATGCAATCAGCTGTAAAAAAACGTAAGACTGGTTATAGCGACTCGTGTTGTTTTGTTTTTGTTTAGGCCGTCTCCCAAGGGTGACATCACATGATGAAAAAGGCAGTCAGCTCCTTTTGAAAGACCGAACTGTACCTACTGAACCCATACTAGCTGAGCATGACTGACTCCTTAGACCGATTCATTACTAGTTAAAGAATGAGATTTGGGGGTTAATAGGTGTCTTTGTTTGTTTGGTTGTTTGTTTATATTATTTACACCGTCTCCCAAGGGTGACAACACAAAAACAAACAAAAAACCAACAGCGGGCTCACTTGAAAGACTTGAACTGTACTGGCTAAACCCATAATAGCTGATCATCACTGATTTTCCACAGTGCTATTAAAACCCCTTAGGGGCGAAGCATATGACACAAGATGGTCGGTGAATGCATCATGAGATCGATGTGTGCTCGTTAAGAAACACCCTTACGGTGATGACAACGCATGCACAGTAATTTATACGTCTGTCTGTCATCTTAAAAAAAATCTAAATCTTTTTTTAAAAACCATCCAATTGTATAATCGAATCTGGAAGGCTATATTTTCGCGTCAAAACAAGAAAAAAATCATGTTGCATCAGAGCATCGTGATATTAATGTAAATGACATGTTTTCCCCCGTCCGCTGATCGTTCGAGCTATAAAACGGACTAAAGTCAAACCAAAAAGTAATAATAACTTTAGTTGTTGTTGTTGTTGTTGTTGTCGTACCCTGGCTAAAGGACTCCAGGGATCATCCAAACAGCCGAAGTACTTGAACACTATGGTACAAATGCATCAGCTGGGGATGAGAACATTACGTGTGTGACCGTTTTTGATTACCCCCGCCACATGGGCAGCCACACTCCGACTTCGGGGGATTTTAGAGACTGATAATGTTATGCTAGGAGCTTGTCACAACTGAAGACAATCCCCGCATAACTATGCAGAGCATAACAACATTTTGATGTAGCCTTGGTGTTCTAGCCTATGTCAATTAGCCTGACACAGCCTTAAGCCAAGGCACGAATAACTTTAGTCAGTCTTCAGAACGAAGGACCACCCAGGAAACACCACGAGGAGGTGGGGGATTGTTTCCCAAAAAATAATGGATTAAACAGCACACTCTGATACAAGAAAAAAAGAAAACGACTATTAGAACACTCATCAAGACCACAATCACGTTGGAACGCTATCATACAAATAAAAGAAGCTAATGGGGAGGGGTCAATGAAACAAAAGTCTATACAGGCGTAGGAAAAGTTGTGACACCGTCAGAAGCGAGAACTCGTTTAATATAAAAAAAGGAAAGAGAATTGCGGGTTTGAGCGTACGTAAATATACATTTTCCGTCCGTTCTGAACCCTATGTTTTTTCCACTCCCACTCTCTTTGCGTTTGAAGAACCTTTTGATAGGTTTCTTTGGTGAAAGCGTTGTGTTTTTTACTCAACCCTTTACAGCTGAGTTTGGTTTGTTCTGTCCCAGAACAGAAATAGGTTTTAGAACAGAGCCCCACAAAGAAATCTCCAGTGTATTCGACTTTGAACAAGCCAGGTGTCCGTTTGTCATATTTGGCACGGGCCAGGCAATCGTCGCACTGTTTGACATCCCATGCGCGATCGGTGTCGTATCCAGTTTGAAAGAGTGAAGCATGTCGTTGGCAAGCTTGACTGGAAACCACCGATTGTACTCCATGAAAAACTGATGTCGCACGAGGGTCGTACGACTTGATCCAACCTTCGACGATGAGTGCCATGTACAGCGAATCGTATCCATCTCAAAAGTTGAAACTGATTGTCGACAAATTTGTCCAA
>JAFLJL010017029.1:0-16899 GCA_018398815.1 Conus ventricosus
GCAGAAACACCAAGACTTTGCTCTGATGTATTGTGCACACCATGCGTCGGTGTGGACTAGTGATCACAGTAAATGTGTGTGTGTGTGTGTGTGTGTGTGTGTGTGTGTGTGTGTGTGTGTGTGTGTGTGTGTGTGTGCGCGCGCATGTGTGTGCGTGTGTGAGTGTGAATATGTGTGTGTGTGTGTGTGTGTGTGTGTGAATATGTGTGTGTGTGTGTGTGTGTGTGTGTGTGTGTGTGTGTGTGTGTGTGTCTGTGTGTATGTGTCTGTGTGTATGTGTGTGTGTGTGTGTGTGTGCGTGTCTGTGTGTGTGCGTGTGTGTCTGTGTGTGTGTGTGTGTGTGTGCATGTGCGTGTGTGTCTGTGTGTATGTGTGTGTGTGTGTGTGTGCGAGTGTGTGCGTGCGTACATGTGTGTGCATGTGTGAGCGCACATGTGTGTGTGTATGTGTGTTTGTGTGTATATAATGTGCGGGTTTTGTGTGTGGTGTGTGTGTTGTGGGGTGTGGGGTCTTGAAGAGAGAAAAAAGAGATAGAGACAATAACTCCTTACGTTCAGGATACTATCATCATCCATTTGCAAACGTAGTGTTTTATTGCTCAAAACACCCTCTTTGGGGTTTTGCCCCAAAGTCCCTTGCCTTTGGGGGCCTTTTTTGCTCAAAACATCCCCTTTTTGATGGGTTCTGAAATGTCTCTTTCTTTGGCGTTTTCTGCTCAACACACCCCTTAGTGGGTTTTGACACATGTCTTTTCTGTTTTGGGACTTTTTTTTCTCAACAACTCCCCTTTTAGGGTTTCTGACAATGTCTTAGCTTGCCTTGGGGAGCTTTTTGTCCACATTCTCTGATGATGGGTTTCTGACAAAATGTCCAGCTTGCCTTTTCAGTTTTCTGTCACAGTGCCTGCAAGGCACAATGCCACTCTGCGTGGGACCACCCCTGTCCTGAAGCAAAGGGGGACAATTATTCCAACGTCTGCCAGACCTTCTTGTTGCTGGAGTCGCTTTGGAATTTGGTTCTTTCCCATTCCTATGAAACAACATGAAAATGGAAAGGGGTTTTGGGACCATGCACCATCACCCACCCCAAAAAGGGGGACCATCTTATGAGTCCCGTGTACAAAGCCTCCTCAAAAAAAAGGTCATACATGCTGTTTTTTAACGGGCCTGCCATCCCGCAAAATAAGGTCACTTCATCAATCTGACTTATAATGACACTGCTATCCTCAGACACAAAATGGTAAATACACTGCCATCCTAAAAAACAACAAGGCAATACACTGCCATCCTACAGCACAAAAAGGTCAAAACACTGCCATCTACGACACCAAGGTCAATCATGCCCCTACAGACCATGGTCAATAACTCCCCCTACAGACACAACAGGCAAACGCCCTTTACAGACCTGGTCAATACATGCCCCTCGCACAACAAAGGGCAATACACGCCCTCCCACAGAACAGGTAAACACTGCCCTTCGACAGGGCTACCCTGCCCTCCCACAGCACATGGAAAAACACCCATCCTACAAAAACCCAAAGGGCAATTCCTCATCCTACAGACACAAAATGGCCAATACATGCCATCCTACAGACACAACAAGGTCAATACCTGCCCTTTTACGACACAGGTCATACCTGCCTTCCAAGACAAAGGGCAAAACCTGCCCTCCTACAAAACCCGGTCAATACATGCATCCTACAGACCAAGGTCAATACACTGCATCCTACGACACAAGGGCTACATGCCTTCCCACAGAACAACATGGTCAAAACACTGCCCTTTTAACACAACAAGGGCAAAAAGCCATCCTACAACACATGGTCAATACACGCCACCCACAAAACAAGGGCAAACATGCCACCTACAGACAAAAAAAGGTCAATCATGCCATCCCCAGACACATGGTCAAAACATTGTATCCTACGCAAACAAGGGCAAAACATGCCCCCTTTTCAAAAAATGGCATACACTGCCTCTCGACAACAACAACAATTAAAACTGCCCTCCTCCCCGACCCAAGGTCAATACATGCCATCCTCAGACAATGGTCAATACCTGCCCTCCTACGACCATGGTCAATACACGCCCTCCACAGACCAACAAAAGGGCAAAACATGCCACCACGGACACTGGGCAAACATCCATTTTACGACACAAAGGCAAAACAGCCACCACAGACCAAGTCAATACACTGCCTCCTCAGACACTGGTCAATACATGCTCCCACAGCACTGGTCAAAACACGCCATCCCACAGACACAACAAAAGGGCAAAACACTGCCATCCCAGACAATGGTCAATACATGCCCCCTACAGACCAAAGGTCAATACACGCATCCTAAGACACACAAGGTCCCAAAAACCCACTGCCATCCTACAGACAAAGGGAATCACTGCCATCCCCACAGACACATCCATACACTGCCCCCCTACGACACAAAAAGGGCAATACACGCCATCTACGACCCTGGTCAAAATCACCTCCACAGACACATGGTCAATACACTGCCATCCTACAAAAACAAAATGGTCAAACATCCTCCTCAGACAAAGGTCAACCGGCCATCCACAGCACAGGTCAAAACACTGCCCTCCCACAGACACTGGTCAATACCTGCCATCCTCAAACAAGGTCAAAACATGTACTACCACAAGGTCAAAACCGCCTCCTACAGACCAACAGGTCATACATGCCTTTTAAAAAGACACATGGGGCAAATACACTGCCCACCTACGACACAACAGGCAATACACTGCCTCCCACAGACCCCATGGGCAATACACTGCCATCCTACAGACACAATGGTCAAACATGCCATCCTCAGACACAACATGGGCAATCCTGCCTCCCACAAAACCAAGGTCAATACACTGCCTTTCCCACGACACGCAAGGTCAAAACAGCCCCCCTACAGAAACAGTTATACACTGCCATCCCCAGAACAGGCAATACACGCCATCCAAAGACACATGGTCTTTTCCCGCCTCCCACGAACAACAAGGGGCAATACAAGCCCCTCCTACGACCAGGCCCTTTCCGCCATCCTAAGACACATGGCCCCAAAACACTGCCATCAAGACACAAAAGGTCAAAACACTGCCACCTACAGACCAGGGAATACACGCCACCTCAGACCAGGTCAATACACTGCCATCCTACAGAACAACTGGTCAAACACGCCATCCACAGACCAAAGGGCAAAAACACTGCATCCTACAGACCGGTCAATACACTGCCCTCTACAACACGGTCAAATACATGCCATTTACGACACAAGGCAATCCCCTCCTACAACACAAGGCAATCATGCCTTTTCCCCGAACCCTGGTCAAAAAATGCCATCCTACAACACTTGGGCAATACACTGCCATCCCACGACAAACAAGGGCAATACACTGCCCCCCTACAGACAAATGGCAATACACTGCCATCCTACAGACACAGGTAATACACTGCAATCCCCACAGACAAAACAAGGTCAATACACTGCCTCCTCAGCACATGGCAATAACTGCCCACCCACGCCCTGGCCAAACCTGCCATCTCGACCAACAAGGTCAATACCTGCCTTTCCCACAGACACTGGAAAAAAAAAATCCTACAACACATGGTCAATACACTGCCATCCTACGACACAAAATGGCAATTCAGCCACCTACGGCACGGTCAATACATGCCATCCTACAGCACAAGGTCAAAACACGCCATCCTACAAACCTTGGGCAATACCTCCTCCTCAGACACAACTGGCCCAATAACGCCACCTACGAACATGGTCAATAATGCCATCCCCAGACACAACAAAATCAAAACACTGCCCCCTACAGACACATGGGCAATACACCCATCCACGAACAACATGGCAATCACTGCCTTTCCCACGACACAAAATGGTCAATACCTGCCATCCACAATACACAAGGGCAACATGCACCACAGCACAGAAGGTAATAACTGCCATCCTACAGAAACTGTTTATACACTGCCATTTTTACAGAACAAGGGCTTTCCTGCCTCAAAAAGCACTTCAATACACTGCCATCCACAGCCAACAAGGCATTACACTTTCCTACGACCTGGTCAATACACTGCCTCCCACAGACCAGGGAATTCCGCCACCACAAACAAACAAGGTCAATTTCACTGCCATCCCCACAGACACATGGTAAAAAATGCCACCTCGAAACTTTGGGCAATCCTGCCTCCTCAGACACAAAATGGTCTTTTTGATTTGGGGGGAAAAAAAAAAGGAAAAAAAATGCCTTCAGACACAGGTAAAACACGCACCTAGAAAGGTAATTTTATGCCTTTACGAAAAGGCATTTCACTGCCATACCGACACAAAGGAATACAATGCCATCTCAGAACTGGGATACCTGCCCCTCAACACTGGTCTTCACGCCTCTAAAACAACAAGGTCAATACACTGCCCTCCTAAGAACTGGCAATACCTGCTCCTTTAAAACACGGGCAAACCTGCAATCCCACGACCAACAAAGGGCATACATCCATCCACGACACTGGTCAATTTCAGCACCCCCAGCACAGGCCTTTTACTCCTCCCACGACACAAAAAGGGCAATTTCCTGCCCTCCACGCCATGGTCAAACTCACCTCCAAGGACATTTTGGGCATACACGCCATCCTACGACCAAAATTTGGGCTTTTCACTGCCCTCCACGACCAAAAATCAATCCTGCCTCCTACGAAAAAAGGCAAATTTTAAGCCCCCACGCAAATTTGGAATACACTGCCTCACAACACAAGGGCTATTTTATGCTACCTCAGACACAGGCAAACACGCCTCCTACAGACAAACATGGTCAATACCTGCCCTCCTACAAGACACTGGTCAAATTTCACTGCCATCCTACAAACAAAAGGTCAATACACTGCATTACGGGCACATGGTCAATACCTGCCCCTACGACACAACATGGTCAAAACCTGCCCTCCTACAGCACACAGGGGCTTTCCTGCCATCTACAAACACAAGTCAATACCTGCCATCCACAAACAGCAAGGAATACACTGCCTCTACAGAAAAAATGTTCAATACACTGCCATCCCACAGACACAAAGGGCAATACATGCCATCCTACGCCAAAGGTTTTTCTCCATCCCACAACACAACAAGGTCAATCACTGCCCTCCCCAGACACATGGGCAATTTCACGCCTCCCACAAACCATGGCAATACATGCCATCCCACAGACACAAAAAAGGAATACACTGCCAAAACCCACAGACACATGGCAATCCTGCATCCTACAGACCTGGTCAATAACTGCCCCCACAGAACAACATGGTAAAAACACTGCCCTCGAACAAGGTTTTTCTGCCTCCTCGACACATGGTCAAAACGCCCCTCAGACCTGGCAATAACTGCCATCCCCAGAAAAAACAAGGTCAATACAATGCCTTCCACGACACAAAAAGTCCATACACGCCATTCAGACACAAAGGCATACACTCCCTCCTCCCGCACAACAAGGGCAATACACTGCCATCCCCCAAAACCAGGTCAAACTGCTACCACAGACACAAGTCAATACCTGCCCTTTCCACAAACAACATGGGCAATACACTGCCATCCCCAAGACACAAGGGCAAAACACTTTTTCCCTCCCACAGAAAAAAGGTCAATCACTGCCCTCCTACAGACACAACAAGGGCAATTATGCCCTCCTACGACCTGGTTTAAAACTTTTCCCCCCCTAGACACAACAAAGGGCAAACACTGCCCTCCCACAGACCAGGTCAAAACACGCCATCCACAGAACACATGGTCAATACCTGCCATCCTACAACACTGGGCAATTCACTGCCATCCTACGAAACCCCAAAGGGCAATACCTCCATCCACAACACAAAGGTCAAAACCGCAATCCCAAGACACGGTCAATATTGCCATCCTACAGCCAAAGGGCAAAACACTGCCCTCCTACAGACACATGGCAATACACTGCCATCCTACAGACACATGGGCCAAAAACCCGCCATCCTACAGACACAAAAAGGTCAATACACTGCCATCCACAGACAAAAATGGCAATTACACTGCCACCTACAGCACAAAATGGTCAATTTCACGCCACTACAATACAAAAGGTCAATAACGCCATCCTAAACCAGAAGGTCAATACCGCCACCCACAGAAACATTTAATACAGCCTCCCAGACACAAGGGCAATACCTGCCCTCCTTTCAGACAATGGTCAAACCTGCCATCCTACAGAAAAAACAAGGGCAATAACTGCTTTTTACGACACTGGGCAATACACTGCCACCTCAGACACATGGCCAATACCTGCACCACAGACACAACAAAGGGCAATACACTGCATCCCAAGCACTGGGGCAAAAACCCCCCTGCATCCACAGAACCACAAGGTCAATACACTGCCCCCTACACACTTGGGAATTCCGCCCTCTACAGACAAAACAAGGTCAAACCTGCCTTTTACGACACTGGCAATACACTGCCATCCTACAGACCTGGTCATTTTCACGCCATCCCAAAGACACAAAGGGGCCCAAACCGCTATCCCCAGGGCACAAAAGGCCATTACACTGCCATCCACAAACCTGGTCAAAACAGCCATCCTACAGACACAACTTGGTATACACGCCATCCTACAGACACTGGTCAAAAACACGCCACCCACGACACATGGCCCAAAACCTGCCCCCCTAAACACCAAGGTCAATCCGCCCCTACAGACACTGGTCAAAAATGCCATCCCACAGACACAGGTAATCACTGCCATCCTACAGCACAACAGGTCAATACACTGCCTCCTAAGACCAAAAGGGCAATACCTCCTCCTACAGCACTGGGCAACATGCCTCCCACAACCAAAGGGGCAATACACTGCCATCCCACAGACACGCAAGGCAATACACTGCATCCCTTTCGACACAAAAAAGTCAATACCCGCCTCCTACAACACAAGGTCAATACATGCCCCTACGACAAACAAGGGCAAAACACTGCATCTCAAACAGGGCAAACACTGCATCCTACAGACACAAAAAGGCAAAACACGCCATTACGCCAAAAAATTCTTACACTGCCATCCTACAGACACTTGGGGCAATACAATGCCACCCACAAACAATCAATCACTGCCATTACAGACACAAGGGCAAAATGCCCTCCTACAGACACAAATGGGCAATACCTGCCCTCTACAACCTGGTCAAACTTGCCATCCTACAGACAAACATGGTCAAAACCTGCCCCCTACGACCAAAAAATCAATACCTGCCCTCCACAGAACCCAGGCAATACCTGCCCTCCTACGACACAACAAGGCAAAAGACTGCCTCCTTAGCAAGGTCAATCACGCCATCCTCGACACAAGGGGCAATACATGCCATCCTACAAAACAAAAGGTAAAACACGCCATCCCCCAACACATGGTCATCATGCCTCCTTACGACACAAGGGCAATTTCACTGCCATCCCAACACAAGGTCAAAACATGTACCTAAGACACCAAGGTCAATACACTCCATCCCACAGACACAAGGGCAAAACATGCCCCCTCGAACAAGGGAAACACTGCCCCCTCGACCAAAGGGCAATACACTGCCATCCTCAGAAAAAGGGCAATAAAACCCGCCCTCCACTGAACAACAAGGTAATACACTCCATCCTACGAAACGGTTTACATTGCCATCCTACAGACACAACAGGGCAAACACTCCCTTAAGACCGGTCATTTTCACTGCCATCCAAAGACACAAAAATGGTCAATAACTGCCATCTACGAAAAATGGGCAAAACCTGCCATCCCTACGCACAAGGGCAATACACTGCCATCCTCAGCCGGTAATCACTGCCACCCACGACAAGGGGCAATACACTGCCATCCACGACAAACAGGGGCAAAAACTGCCCTCCCACGACACTTTGGGCATTTTTTGCCCCCTCAGACACAACATGGTCAATCACTGCCATCCCACGACACAAAAAGGCAAAACACTGCCATCCTACAGAACATGGTCAATACACTGCATCCTACAACACAACAATCAATTCACGCCATCTACGCACAGGGCAATTCCTGCCTCTACAGACACATTCAATCACTGCATCCCCAGACACAAGGGCAATACACTGTTTCCTACAACAAACAAAGGCAATCACTGCCATCCTCAGAACAAGGTCAATAACTGCACCCACAGCACAAGGGCAATAACTGCCCCTCCTACAGACACAAAAGGTCAATCACTGCCATCCTACAGACCAAAAGTCAATACCTGCCATCCTAAGACCAAAAAAGTCAATACAGCCCTCCACAGACACAGGGGCAATCATGCCACCTACAGAACAAAAAAGGGGCAAAACACTGCCATCTAAAAACATGGTCAAAAATTTCCCCTTTCAAAAAAAATGGCAAAACATGCCATCCCCACAACACAAAAGGGCAATCACGCCCTTTACAGAACATGGGGCAATCACTGCCACCACAACACAAAAAGGGAATACCTTTCCATCCCAAGAAAATGGCAATAACGCCATTACAGACCCCATGGTCAATACACTGCCCTCCTAAAACAAGGCAAAACCTGATCCCACGACACAAAAGGTCAATACATGCCCTCCCACGACACAAGGGCAATCATGCCATCCCACGACCAAAAGGCAATACCTCCTCCCACAAACAAGGTCATTTTTCCTGCCATCCTCGCACAAAGGGCAATCCTGCCCTCCTACAGACACAAAAAAGGGCAATACACTTTCCATCCTTCAGAACTGGGCAATACATTTCCACCTAAGACACAAAAGGGCAATACACTCCTCCTAAGACACAACTGGTCAAAACACTGCCATTTCAGACACATGGCTACAACCCAAAAGGGGGATACATGCCATCCCCACGACAATGGTCAATACACTGCCTCCCACAGCACACAAGGGGAATTTTTGGTTTTTTGATAGGAAAAGGGGCATACTTTAAACCCGAAAAAATAAAATACATATATCCGAAAAATCATTGCAAAGCTATCCTGAAAACATCACCGCACTACCTCCGAAAACATCCGCACATGAATCCTAAAACAGCAAAATGCAAAGCTATCCGAAAAAACACTGAATACACTATCCCGAAAACCAAAATGTACAAGTTATTTCTGAAACCATGAACTGTTATAACTTTCCTGAAACATCAGCTGCCATAAATATCCTAAAAAATCATGTCAGAGCTATCCTGAAAAATCATGGACAGTTTTTTCTGAACCATCAACTTAATAACTTCCCGAAAAATTTACCCGCCCATAGCTATCCCGAAAACTCACCGAATACAGTATCCTGAAAAAATCAACGTACATAGTTATTCTGAAACCATCATGGATATAACACCTGAAAAATCAGTGCACATAATATCCTGAAAACATAACTGTATATAACTATCCCAAAAAAACCTGAATGCTATCCTGAAAAAATCACCCGAATACGCTATCCTGAAACATCACTTTAATACAGCTATCCTGAAACATCAAAATGTACTAGTTTTCTAAAAAAATCACCTGTACAAATATCCTAAAACCTCACCTGTACAGGCACCTGAAAACAGACTTTGCTTTCCTTAATCCAAGCCTACCAGATCGACCAGATCGACCGGAATTTCTCTTTTTGAAAAACCCAATCGACCCAGATCGACCGCTGAATACTGGGGCAATACTTTCGCTTTTACCATCGATATCCCCGATGCAATTACGACAGAAGGTTTCCGGGGGACTTCCGTTTTGGGGGCCTTTTGGTTTTTGTTGCATGGTTTTGGGGGAAAGTTTCACTGCTGTGAAATTTTTAATTTCGGGTTTTTTTCGCGAAGATTTTCGGGGGAAAAAGGGGGATCAAATAAAAATGCAACTTGCAGAATTCATTTTTGAAATGTATTGATGAAGAGAGCGTATTTGCGGGCACACTCTTTAAGAAGATTTTTAAACAAGCGATTCGGACGTCAATCTTGACCTATTATAAAAAGATCAATGCTGCTATTTTTTAGGCCGGAAACAATAATGATTTAGGCGATGATAATGACGACGTCGAATAGCCCATTGCTGCTGGGCCCGGGACCCCCAAAAAAAGAAAATTCGAAAAACAAAACTTGCTAGAATTTTTTAAATTTCTTGACTGGAGTGGTTGGCTACAAAAAGTGAAGCCCCCAAAAGGTTCCCTTGTTTTGACAGCAGGAAACCGGTCAGTCAGTGGGTGTGTCCCATGTTTTGGGCCGTGGAGCATCACCTTTAGCCTTTTGATTTCAGAAGAATTTTGGCAGATTTTTAACGAGAAACAAATTTATTTGCACAAAAAACACAAGCAGAAAAGGATGAACATAAACTCTGGCCAAAAATAAAAACTGCTGTTTATCAAAAAGCAAAGGGGAGCCGGACAAGAGGTACATCATCACCCAGTGTGTGTGTGTGTGTGTGTGTGTGTGTGGTTTTGTGTGTGTGTGTGGTGTGGTTGGGGGGGAAGGGGGGGGGGTTGCTCAGTGCACTTGTGCAAAGCACATTTTTTTTTGAATTCCATCACAATCTAAAGCCAGTATTCAGTAATGTTCTTGTTTTTTTTCCCCTCAGTATTGGAAAACAAATCTTCTTGTATGTGATGCCTTTTAGTTTTTAAAAAAATTGTTGAAGTTTGGGTTGTTGTTTTTTGCTTTACAACAGAAGTTGATTATTTAGTGTGCATACCATACAGAATACTTTAATTTGTCCTGAAGGTTTCAGTACTTTGTTTAGACTTGGAAAATCACACTGTGCTCCTAATCCATGACATTCTGTGGGTACAGTGATTAGGGAAATTGTTTTAGCACCGAGAACACGAAGTACAGTTAGTCTGTTCAGTTTTTTTTTTTCCCTCGTGTTTCCAGTTCACTATATGTGGGGGGGAAATGGCTGTTTTGGATGGAGTGATGTCTTTGAATTTTTTCATTACTTTTTTACAGAATAGATAAGTTAAAAACAAATTTTCTATTTAGGGTTTCTTTATGGCAAGTGTGTATGTGTTGCAGAGTTACCTCTCTTGGCATGGTATTCTCATAGTCATATAGCACAAAGTCATGCGGTAGGCAGAGGGTTAAACATCCAAATATACATAACAATCCTGAAACATATCCGCACATAGCTATCCTGAACACATCATTTGTACATAAACCCTCCTCAAAACATCAACTGTACATAGTTGCACTGAAAGCATCAAATGTGCATAGTTACACTGAAAAATCAAATGTACAAAACACAGTTATTCTGAAAAGATAAACCTTCACATAGTTATTCTGAAAACATCACCTGCACATAGTTATTCTGAAAACATCACTGCACATAGTTATTCTAAAAACATCACCTCTACATAGTTTTTCTGAAAACATCACCTGCACTAATTTTTCTGAAAACATCACCCCTACATAGTCATTCTGAAAACATCACCTGCACATAGTTATTCTGAAAACATCAACTGTACATAGTTATTCTGAAAACATCAACTGCACATAGTTATTCTGAAAACATCAACTGCACATAGTTATTCTGAAAACATCACCTGCACATAGTTACTCTGAAAACATCAACTGCACATAGTTATTCTGAAAACATCAACTGCACATAGTTATTCTGAAAACATCACCTGCACATAGTTATTCTGAAAACATCAACTGCACATAGTTATTCTGAAAACATCACCTGCACATAGTTACTCTGAAAACATCACCTGCACATAGTTATTCTGAAAACATCAACTGCACATAGTTATTCTGAAAACATCACCTGCACATAGTTACTCTGAAAACATCAACTGCACATAGTTATTCTGAAAACATCACCTGTACATGGTTATTCTGAAAACATCACCTGCACATAGTTATTCTGGAAACATCACCTGCACATAGTCAGTGTTGATTCTAGGATTTCAAAAAAGGGGGCCCAAGGGCCCCCTCACATAAAAAAAGGGGGCCATAGGGTGAAAATGGGAGGCCTCAAAACGCGTGAAAATTCAGATTTTAAAGCTTAATCACAATGATTACATTATGGCCAAAGTAAACTAAAACAACAAAAAGAAACGAGTTACATTTTATTACAGAAACGCACACACACACACACACACACACACACACACACACACACAGAGTACACACACATTCTGACATACCTTAGAAGACTTGTCTTTTTCTGGTGGTGCAGTACTCAGCTGAGCTCCCTTCTTGGCAGTCATACAGCAAGTGAGCAAGTCTGTTGTCACCTCATCATAGAATCCAGCAACTCTAAGCCCACCCCACAATTAATTCAGTCTCTTTATATGAAGTGACCATCACTAATTGTCAAGATTTATATACCATCAGTATCACCTTAAGAAAACCCTTTAACTGTGAAAAGTCACTGTGTACACCTTCACCATACACAACTGAAAAGCTTTAAATACATATGTAGGCCTACAGCCCACAGAACTCCATTCATTTCTTGTAGATCCTCCTATCCTTCTGTTGCTTCCACTCTGCTGCAGCAGCTGTGAAGTCATGGTCATTGATGGGAGGACCTTCACATTTGATGGTCATCAGCACATTGAGGCTGTCTTCTTTCAGCCTGTTCTCCCTGGCTGTCTTGATGGCATTTTGGGCACTGAAACCACGCTCACAGGGCGGCAGTCGGCTTCGTTTTCACCATCTTCATTATCTTGCTGATCTTCGGGTTCACTGGCACTTTCAACCGTTTCGCCTCCGGCGTCGATCGGCTGAGACACGCTATCGCTTGACTGAGTAGCCGTAACGGTGGCTGTAGACTCATTATCGGCTTCCAGCTGATGATCTTTAGATATATCAGTGCGTTTTTTCTTCGTGAAGGCGAAAGAAAACAGAGTGTTTGGCTTCGCGCGCTTCATCGTTGAAGCCGACATGAGGACTGTTGAACTGCCAGTACCGCTGATTGGCTCAACTGCTGCTTCTCGGCCAATGAAACAATTTGGTAGAACGCGCGTTCGGCTAAAGGAATTGCTCAGGAGGCTATACACACGGCAGCGGCGAAGCCGCGCTGGTTGTGCAAAAACGCGTTCGTTCTCTTTTTTTTGCGGCTTTTGGGCCGCGTCTTTCGCGATTTTTTGCGGCCTTCAGAAAAATATTGCGGGAATCCCGCAAGGGCGCGCTCTAGAATCAACACTGCATAGTTATTCTGAAAACATCACCTGCACATAGTTATTCTGAAAACATCACCTGCACATAGTTATTCTGAAAACATCAACTGCACATAGTTATTCTGAAAACATCAACTGCACATAGTTACTCTGAAAACATCAAGTGCACACAGCTATCCTGAAAACATCAACTGCACATATTTTTTTTTCCTGAAAAAACATCACCTGTGCATGGTTATTCTGAAAACATCAACTGCACATAGTTTTTTTTTTCCTGAAAACATCAACTGCACATATTTTTTTTCCTGAAAATATCAACTGCACATAGCTATCCCGAAAACACAAAGCGGTGACTTTGTTCATGCACGGCCCCTCAAACGCTGTCAGCATTCTCTGTAGCTTTATTTCTGTCACCCCCCCACCCCTCCACTCCTTCACCAGCGGCACCAGTGTAGTTCTGACCCAAACCAGAAGCCTTCCCTTCTTCCCTTGGTTCAGTCCCCACTCAAACCTCCAGCCTCTCCCTGTCCATCAGTTCTGACCCAAACCACGTCCGTCCTTCTGTCACCGATCAAGTTCTTACCTGCAGCGTGTGCCCCTACAATGAAAACACTCACCTGCCATGTCCCCAGCACCCTCCTCCAGCCCAACTCCCCTTCACCCTCCCCAACCCCTCCCCCCACCTTCCCCTCATGCCATCCCCCCCTGCCCAAGGAGAGAAGAGTGCCCTACCCTGGCCAGGAAAGAGACGTAGAAGATGTTCTCCACCGACTGGCCGAAGGAGAAGGGGTTGATGACAAACTCAAAGTAACAGATGGGCGTTCCTGCACACATCCGGAACAATGTCTGAGGCATTAACTACTTTAACACGTCTCATCAACATAGGAAATCCTAATTTATCTGGTCTCACAAGTGTAGGAAATCCTACTTTAACACGTCTCATCAACATAGGAAATCCTACTTTAACACGTCTCATCAACATAGGAAATCCTACTTTAACACGTCTCATCAACACAGGAAATCCTACTTTAACACGTCTCATCAACCTAGGAAATCCTACTTTAACAGGTCTCCTCAACATAGGAAATCCTACTTTAACAGGTCTCCTCAACATAGGAAATCCTACTTTAACAGATCTCCTCAACCTAGGAAATCTTACCTTAACAGCTCTCTTGAACCTAGGATATCCTACTTTAACAGATCTCATCAACATAGGAAATCCTACTTTAACACGTCTCCTCAACCTAGGAAATCCTACTTTAACAGATCTCCTCAACCTAGGAAATCCTACTTTAACAGATCTCATCAACATAGGAAATTCTACTTTAACAGATCTCATCAACATAGGAAATCCTACTTTAACAGATCTCCTCAACCTAGGAAATCCTACTTTAACAGATCTCCTCAACCTAGGAAATCCTACTTTAACAGGTCTCATCAACATAGGAAATCCTACTTTAACAGGTCTCCTCAACATAGGAAATCCTACTTTAACAGATCTCCTCAACCTTGGAAATCCTACTTTAACAGATCTCATCAACACAGGAAATCCTACTTTAACAGATCTCCTCAACCTAGCAAATCCTACTTTAACAGGTCTCATCAACACAGGAAATCCTACTTTAACAGGTCTCATCAGCACATGAAATCCTACTTTAACAAATCTTACCATCAAAGTAGGAAATACCTACTTTAAACTACAGGCAAAGACTCTGTCGTGCTGCGGGCGACTTACGGTCATTGCGTTCGTAGAGAGACCACAGCGTCTGCAACACACTCTCCACTTCCTTCGTGGTGGCCTCATTCTTGGACGTCTCCTTGAACGACTCCAACTGAAAGACAGCCACACAACAGTTAAGACAATGCCTGCGACACAGTCTTCATTTCCTTGGTAGTTACCTCCCTTTGTTCTTTAACGTCTCCTTGAACGACTCCAACTGAAAGACAGCCACACAACAGTTAGGACAAAGCCTGCGACACAGTCTTCACTTCCTTGGCAGTTACCTCCCTTCGTTCTTGGACGTCTCCTTGAACAACACCAAATGAAAGACAGCCACACAACAGTTAGGACAATGCAGACTTCGCTTCCATGGTAGTCACCCCGTCGCTTTTCCTGTTCTTACCTGCTTTTGCTCTGTGCTCTTCCCTGGATCTACCTTCTTACCTGGTTTAGCTCTGTAGATTTTCCTGGCTCTGTGTTCTTACCTGGTTTAGCTCTGTGGTTTTTCCAGGCTCTGGGTTTTTACCTGCTTTAGCTCTGTGCTCTTACCTGCTTTAGCTCTGTGGTTTTTCCTGGCTCTGGGTTTTTACCTGCTTTAGCTCTGTGGTTTTTCCAGGCTCTGGGTTTTTACCTGCTTTAGCTCTGTGCTCTGTGCTCTTACCTGCTTTAGCTCTGTGGTTTTTCCTGGCTCTGTGTCTTTGGGTTTCCTCTCTCTGGCCACCACCTTCTTCACCACCTCCCCCCGCTCAAAGGAACCACACCTGCCACCATCACAGGTCAAGGTCACTGGCACTCAGTCCCACATCACACTGACACAGCTATGTTTCATCACTCAGTCCCACATCACACTGACACAGCTATATTTCATCACTCAGTCCTACATCACACTGACACAGCTATGTTTCATCACTCTGTCCCACATCATACTGACACAGCTATGTTTCATCACTCTGTCCTACATCACACTGACACAGCTATGTTTCATCACTCTGTCCCACATCACACTGACACAGCTATGTTTCATCACTCAGTCCTGTCCTCATCACACTGACACAGCTATGTTTCATCACTCAGTCCTACATCACGCTGACACAGCTATGTTTCATCACTCAGTCCTTCATCACACTGACACAGCTATGTTTCATCACTCTGTCCCACATCACACTGACACAGCTATGTTTCATCACTCAGTCCTACATCACACTGACACAGCTATGTTTCATCACTCAGTCCTACATCACACTGACACAGCTATGTTTCATCACTCTGTCCTCAGAGGTGCCAACCCCCTTCAAGACTTGACAGTACAATTCTAAAAATCTGTCAGTAAGATTTCGAATTCGTCAGTAAGATACAGAAGAAACTTGTCCTATGGCTGAGCACTCCACTTTCCGATGTGTCGAACAGATACACAATGTCGCTTTACGTCATCGAGTCCTCCATGAGAAATCTTAAAATCCAACTCACAGGAACCAGTGTGCATGTTGAGATGAAACTTGGGAGGCCACAACACAAGGATACTTTGCGTGTAGGTCTCACGAAACTTCTGGGAATATGCTCCTGTTTTTTGCTTTCTTTTTTGGGGGGGTTCTCCGTTCGACACCATGTTTCCTACCACAGAGAAAGCGTGGTGCTAGGCCTACTCACTGTCGTTTCCAATTGGACAGAGAAAATGAGAGAGCGCTTTTGTTTGGGTTTTACTGTGGCTATCGTTCTTACCACTGAGCCAAACGTGGGTCCATGCAGTTTCAAAAATAGCGCAGGGGGATGGAGAGAGAAAGCTGCTTTGACCTAGAAATCGAGCACGATAGGCCTATCGTTGGGTGCAGTGGTGAGAGAAATAAGCGTTTAGCCTTGCGCTATGCGAGAGAGCGCTGAGGAGAAAACGCGAGCTTGGCCTTACGTTATTTTTCACGAGCGGACGATCGGGTCACTTTTGTCACCGTAAGATAAATTAAGTGACCGTAAGAACGTAAGATATTAAATCGGGCCGTAAAAAATACGGCGAACCGTAAGGGTTGGCACCTCTGTGTCCTAAAAT